>JAVHLV010000170.1:0-141506 GCA_036785495.1 Colletotrichum neosansevieriae | reverse complement strand
AGAAGTTACTAGATATATAGCTAACTAGGAAGTTAATAAATATATATAGTATAAGCCTCTTATAGTATTATTACTTAAGTTAAGCTTTCTTTATTATAGTAAACACTTTATAGCTATAGGTATATAGATATAAGAGGTTAGAGTATATATAGTTAGCAGACTTACTTATCTAGAAGTGTTTATAGAATAGCTTATAGGGTGTTTACTAGCCTCTTACTATTATAAATATATAGTTATATAGATAGGTAGATAACTTTATTATTTTAAGCTATAGTATATCTAGTAGCTTTATGCTTATTACTATAGCTCTTATATACTTCTTAATTATAGCACTAACTTATTCTACTCTACTATTCTATACTTAAGTATTAATAATAGAGGGCTTAAGGCAGATACCTTATACCTTAATAGCAGTAATAATATATAGGTGCTTTATAAGCTTAAGGTCTATTTTAATTACCTTTATATATACTCTATACTATATTAAGAGTATTATTAAGTAGTTCTTAATTACTATAAGGAGCTTATTTATACTTTATTATATAAGGTAAAAGTCCTAGATATATATTATAGGCTAATCTATTATAAAAAGCACTAAGTAGTACTCTTTATATTTTTTATTATAATTATAGAAA
Organism: Colletotrichum neosansevieriae; assembly: GCA_036785495.1. Lineage (NCBI taxonomy): Eukaryota > Fungi > Ascomycota > Sordariomycetes > Glomerellales > Glomerellaceae > Colletotrichum > Colletotrichum neosansevieriae. The sequence goes on along the minus strand of JAVHLV010000170.1, from coordinate 140,871 downwards.
TCTAGAGTAATATATTTACCTAGCTCTATATACTTAATAGACTTTTATAGAGCTTATTATACTTAGTAGTAAACTTTATCTATACTATAGATATTATAGTTAATTATTATAATAGGCTTACTTTCTTAGATAAGATAGACTCTTCTTATACTATTTAAAAGATATTAGATAGCTTTTAGGCTTAGATATCTAAGGTGTTAGTACTATATTATAGTATTACTATAAATAGGCTATTACTTTATTACTATATTATATATATATATATAATACTTAGCTAGAAGTTACTAAGTATTTATAAGGAACGTAGTGCCTATCTTATCTCCTTTACTATATAGCAGAGTACTCTCTAAGGTCTCTCTATACTTAAGGATCTATTACTAATATCTCTTATCTAATATATAGAGATAGGTATAATTTAATCTTTAAAGATAGTTATTTTATAGACTTATATTTCACTAGATATTATATTAGTATAGCTTCCTAAGTAATATAAGATTATTTATAAACCTATAGCAGAGCACTATATTATATAGTTATAAGTATATTATGCTTCTACTATACTTCTTTATCTTAATATTAACTATACTATATTCCTGAATAGGGACCTAGTATATACTAGCCTATAGGAAGTTACTAGAGACTGCTCTAGTAAGTATAGTAAACTATAAGGTATTATTAAATATATATATTATTACTCTAGAGTTTAAGATAATAGAGTTATAAAGTTAGTAGTTATTTAGCTATATATAAAATATAGACTTAAGGATCCCTCTATAGTAACTATATAGTTATTTATTCTCTATATATTATTTACTGCTTAGATTAAGCTTATAAATATACTTTATAAGCTCTTTATTATTATTAATATACTTCTCTACTAAGTAATAGAGAGATTTACTTCTCTAAAGATACTCTAGATATAGTTCTTTAATATAATCTAGCACTTAGCTAAGAAATAGTAGCTATAGTAGGCTAGATAGAGGCCCTTTTTATTAATTATTTATATAGTTATAGATACCCTTTTATAGCTTTTAGGTATTATAGATTACTCTCCTCTATATACTTAGTATATAGTAAGCCTTTGCTTCTTAGATATTTCTAAGTTATTCTTAGATATAGTATTTTTCTTATTCCTTAGTATAGTAGGGCTAAATATTTCTTAGTCTATTTTAGTATATAAATTAGCTATTTTAAATATATTAAGAGTAACTTATATATCTTTTAGTATATCTTATATAGTAAGGAAGCTAGTATTTATATATAATTATATTATTATTTAGTATATATAGATCTAGATATCTAAACTACTATTACTAAGAGCTATTATAAAATCTATAAATTACTAATTAGGCTTTTTTACTTATTTAAAGCTGCTAGCCTGCACTTTAGTAATAGCCTTTTTCTACTTTATAAGCTATTTCTCTATATTATACTTTATAAGTAGCTTTTTATATATTAGGAGGTTTAGGGTTATAGTATAGCTACTTCTAGCTGTAGCTTTATATTTATAAATATTAATATTAATACTTTTATAGAATATATATACTTAGTAGTTAATATTCGTATCTATAGTATAATATAGATATAAAAGATCTAGATAGATATTATTATAGATCTAGTCTTAAAGTATATATTATTACTTCTTATATACTTTATAATACTTATCTCTAAATATATAGTCTACTTAGTAAGCTTAGTAAAGCTTATAATTTACCTTTAATAGATCTATAATTATATTAATATATATAGTAGTTATATTATTAATTAGTAATATAACTACTATACTATTTACTATACTATCTATAAAATAGTTAGAGATATTTAGCATAGTTAGCTCTATAACCTTATCTCTAAAGCAGCTTTAAAATATACTATCTATATTTAGAATAGTAATATATAGATTAATACTATTCTATAGCTTAAGGCTAGATATCTTTATATATAGAAGATTAATCTAGAGAATTTAGTTACTATATCTATATAGCTAAAAGGTAGTTAGAGTAGTTATTATTTTATAATTAAGGTTTTAGAGTTATATTTATAGCAATATAATATATATTAAACTATTAATTATTAAATTAGGCATAATTATATATATATTTATAATACTATAGTATATATATAATTCTATCTATTTATCCTTATTTAGGTGTGTCCTAACCCCCTTTTCCTGCACACACCCCAGTCGCAGTTAGCGCGCCCGGGCCGCTTCGGGCCCGCTTGCGGAGCCGGACTAACGTCGCGCCCGACTCGCACTGCGCGTTCCGGACCCTATAATCTGACAGCACTGGGTGGAACAGAGGTGTGGCTGTGGCTCAGCTTTAGTGTGGCTGGAGATTGTTCCACCGTGGTGGAACAAACCCCACTTATTGAGGGAGACGAGGCCAGTGGGTTCCTGGAGATCCTGTTGAATGTATTATTAGTGGCTAGTGTGAGTAAAGGTTCCCCTCCCCTGGATCATTGACGCGAGCGCGTGATGCGATGCGCACGTCCACCACCAGGACACCGTTTGTCTATTTGCTCCTCATCTGTCATTTCTCACGAGCGACACCATCGACGCGATGCGATGCGATGCGATAGCGATGGCGACAGCGATGTCAATGCGATGCGCGGTATTTGGAGACAGCCTTTCCCGCTGACCCTCTGCTCTCGTAGTGTGATGCGAGGAGCGATGGCAGATCACCGATACTGTCTTGTCTACCTGTCATCAGCTCCATCCCATGCTCCCACGCATAACCAGCAGAGCGGTGATCTTTGCTAAGTGTTGCCGCCCGAGGGGAGAACCAGCGGCGCAAAAAACAGATTCCACCCACCGCGAAGAAGACGACGACGACGTCGAAGCTGCAAACCTGGCCATCATCAAGAAGAAGCTCGGCCCCGTCACCCACTAGGTACTCGGTAGGAAACCCCATCCATGTATCCCAAGTCCGCCCATTCAGTTCAGTTCTCTGCTAATGCAATGGACACAAGAAACAGGCTATGGCGAACCAACGCAGCCGTGGCCGCGGCTGGAGCGTCATGCGGATGGACCGCGCCATGCGAGCCCGCCAGCTCCGTCGTTTCCACGCGCATCTCGAGACGGTCCAGCCCGCGAGACCTAACCTACGAGACCGCTTCACTGATGAGGTGCTCGGCCAAATCGAAGTGCTTCTCGATAGCGCAGATTAGCGCAACGTGCCGGACGGCTCGGAAGAAGCTGTCTTTTAGCCCAATTAGGAGAAGACATTGCGCTCGCTAACAAGCCAGCTAGCTTATATAAAGAAGTGGTGTGCTGAAAAGAAGGCAGAGGAGGGAGCGGGAGGAGGCAGAGGCAGAGGAGGTGAAAAGCCCCAAAGGCAAGAGGAATCTTCGACCCAACCTGAGGGACTAGATGCTAACTACAACGCCAGGCCTCCTCCCACGCCCGACGTTCGGCCGGCCGGCCCCAGTGATAAGGTACCCGAAGCTGTCACCGAGACCTCCCGGCCTATCTCGACAGGTCCACATTTCCCGATCCGTCCAGCCACGGCTCCCGTCCATCTTCCTGTCGCGGCTCCCACCCCTGCCACCAGCAGCACCCAGCGTCTCGCCTCGCCGCAGTCACCGCACGAACCCGATGCCAACACTACCACGGCGGCAGAACCCCCTCGCAACGCGCAGTACGACCTCACCGAAGGGGAAAAGGCCAAGCTGAGAGCCGAATACGCAGACCAGCAGGCCCGCTACACCCAGATCTATATACAGTATCTGCACGCGGAGAGGGCCGCATCGCAGCGGTGCGCACGCTTGCAGCGGCCGAGAATGCGCTCAAGAAGGCGGACGTGGCCAAGGCTGCGTATAATGCCGACGTTGCGAAGAGGCTGCCCGGCGAGACGACACGGGAGACGGTCGAGAAGGCGCACAGCGTGCGGGATGCCGCGGTGGCGAGACTCGAATCCGCCTTTGAGGCGTGGGAGGAGGCGGATATGGAGTTTGCGGATGAGGCGAAGGCTGAAGAGGCAGCGGCTCAGGCGTTTGAGGCGTGGCAGGTGCATAAACTCTGGATCGGTATTTAACAGAAGCGCACGAAGAGTAAGATGGGTTTCGATGTACGTTAGCACGAACTGGGGGTACATGAATAGGACAATTTATTAATGCATAACTTAAGAAGAAGCACAGCGGGGAACTCACTCGGCCCCAGCAGCGACACTGAAAACCAAAAACCATCAAGTTAACTAAGGCATGTCCTGCTTAATAAGAGACATTGTCTCGATGTCTTTGTCTATTTAGAGAGGTTCGCATTTTTTCCCCTTATGTAACCACCCTCGTTTCCCTTGGCCCCTGCTGCCTTCGTTTAGCTGTTTTGATCAAGCAGTCTCGGCTTTCTCCGGCTCAACCTAGGGCCACTAGTCACACTGCTTGCAGGCATGTCACTAAGGTAAGCTCGGGCGCATCCGCCACCGCACTCTGCAACCTAGGACGGTTTCAAAAATGAAGCCATCGCTATTTTATGGACGAGTATCGACCAGAGCCGCCACTATCTGCGTGGCATCAATTCTCGACTTCGCTGCAGGATCCAGCATCTTGTGAATAATGCTTTCCACGATATTTGAAGACGCCAGGCTCTTCTTTTTTTCCTGCACAACATCCAACCACTTTATCATCCGCATCCGCGCTTCGCTATTCTCAGCCATCACCTCTCGAATAAGCCAACCTCTCATGGTCCGCTCCGGCAGTGTCACCTTGGCAAGCACGTAAAGCATCGTCACCCCCAACGCCCATATGTCTCCCGGCGCACCTCTACTCTGCCTGATAATGAGATCGGGTGGGATGTACCATGGCGTGCCCCCGAGCATCGTCGGCCCGTTTAAGGCTGTGGCAAGCCCGAAATCCAAGAGCACAGCGCCACGCTCCGGCGAGTAGGCGATATTTGCAGGTTTGATGTCGTTATGGACAATATCTTGAGAGGTGATGTACGACAGGGCTGATGCAATGTCCCGGAGGATCGTCCGCGATTCGTGGGGTGCAAACGGCGACGAGTCGCCGCGGTTGAGGGATCCTGGGAGGCGCTCTACATACATGGCGAAGAGACGGCCGTCAAATGCTTTGAGCGAGATAATGTTTGCGTGGTGCAACTTCTCCAGGACGGTCTTCTCCTGCTGCCAGCTCCGGGCGCATTTCACCAGGTCGACGGCCGTCTTGCCGGTGTATCTGATGACTTTGGCGACGATATCGACGGGTAATCCTGAATGACGGCCTGTGAAGAGACTCGCTGATGGGGTGTCGGCAACTTTTTCGAGTCGGCGCAGGTCGTATGTGGCCGAACTCTTGCTGCTGACATGGCCGTGGCTTCTGCGTGGGCCGCGAATGACAGCCACCTCTTCGCGACCAAGATCCAAAAGAGGTGTGCCCTTGGTCTGCACAAGCTGTCTACTGGCTGTGCGGATTGAGGTCATCTCAAGCCCGGCATCTTCAGCCCCATCATCTGGGGCTGCAGCAAGCAGGATTTCCGTGATGTCGCCCTCGTGTCTTCGTTTCTTTAGCTTTACATCTTCTGCGTCGGCAACTGATCGCTTCCTAGAGCTTGCTGAGGAAAGAGGTGCTTTATGGATGGTAATAGTGAATTGTCTCCGCAGGATGAGGAAGTCTATGAGGGCTTGCTCGGCAACGTCTGCGCCATAAGCTATGGATATCCTCCACGTCCCGGGCTGCACCACCCGAGCCTCGCCAACGCGCAATGGCTTTCGGACTTGATCTGGGCAGATGCCTGTGAGGAGAACATTGGCTGTGGACTTGTTCACGATGACGCAGTCGTCGCTGGCTGGGTCATAGTAAATGTGACAGGTGAGCCGTGATTGAATGAAGCGAGGTGGGGGCAGCAGGGCGGGGTTGTCGTGAAAGGGAATGCATAGAGCAAAGCAGACATCTTCGGTGCGCTGCACCACCCCGACCAAGTCTCGGTGGCTGGTGGTATGAGGAAGAGGGATAACGGCGGGGTCGGCGGGGTCTGTGGTCTTTGGGGGCTGATGGTGAGCGAGAATGAGACGGGCGTAGGGGGGCGAGGTGAGTGATGCTCGTCTCAATGCCTCGTCAAGCTCAGCGATGGATATGGGCGACGCCGACGGAGCATCAACATGTTTCCCTTCTTGGGCGATGGGAACGGGGTGACGGGGTGCTATTACCGGGCCACCGCTATCCACCGGCGCGGGGTCTGCGGAGTCGTCCGGGCGCCGGTCGGCTGCCGCTTCGTCAAGGCGGCGCTGAAGGTCTGGAGTGTCGCTAAATGGCTGCGTGGATGCGCCGCTCGTAAGGGACATGTTCTAAGTATTTTAACACATCCATTCGGTCAAGAGGGAAGTTCAGGTTCAGATGAGGGCCTGCATGTGGGAATGCGTGCGTCTTACCTAGACATGACGAGGCGATTTCAGTGTCGGCTAGGTGGTTCAACCACCGTGGTTGGTACATTAGGTACCTTACCACGACGCGGACATGGTTGGGCACTTTGCTCCACTTTGATAAGGTGCTCTGATAAGATAAGCTCTGGTTCTCTGCGCCACTCGCTCTCGTGTGGCTCAGAAGATTAAAAGTGAGGCTGGCACTGGCACGGTACTTCACCCTGTCCAATCATGTTACGCTGACGCCTTGCCGGCAATCTCCGCGTCCGCTGCCGCGGTGACATTGAAGCTCGTCTGCATTCAGCTGCACTCATCATCTACCATGCGAATTTCCGCTTCCGAACGCGCAACGCAAAGCAAATCGATCAAATTTGACATATTTCGATACCTCCCGCCGTCGCTGAACTCTCACACCCGATCGAACACCCGGCTCGCGACAAGTCTCTCAAAAACACACACAATGGCCCCTTTCGAACCCCCGGGCCTGATGCAAGCAAAAAACAGGGCATGGAGTAAAGTTGCCAAGGCCAACTTCTGCGATCCTACCATGCTCTGGACGGACTACTGGACCCGTTTCAACACCATCAGCATCCCGATACAGGACGAGGATGCCTTCTTTGCCGACGCTATAGCCGCCGCACGAATCGCCGAGAACCGCCAGCACCTAGAGGAGATCCTCGAGCAGAAGTCACGCCAACGACGCGCCGAACTCGCCGATATTGTCTCGAGCATCGCCATCGCCGCCATCTCCCTTCGCATACCCTTCGACACACCTACCGCCCGCTCCGCGGCGCTGAAGGTCGGCCAGACCGGCAGCTTGGACAGTTTCGTGCAGCTCGCGTGCGGCGTCGCATTTTCATGGAACGATGCGAATCAGAAGGCGGAGAGGGCGAATATCGAGCCGAGAGAGAACCGCGCATCGAGGGCAGAAGCCCGAGCTAAAAGCAAAAACGATACTGAGGATGATACCGATGGAGATGCCGATGAAGATACCCACGATACCCACGATACCCACGATACCCCCGATACCCCTGAAGATGACCACGAAGATGCTTACATGCCCGCGGATGACCCTTGGGAGTTGGAAAATGCCTTTCCATCAGATCTGTATGATATATATGAAGCCGGAGGTGGGGACGAATGTGGCTCAGAGTACCACGACTGCGATCGTCAACGAGTGGTTGAGATAGGAGACAAGGAGGGAATTGAGCCGTCATTCGCGAAGCTGCCATATTCGCATGCCGACGATGCAATATCAATAGTACACAAGGGGGGCCGAGACCATGGTATAGATGTATCAAGTGCCGGAAGGCCGGCTGACGATTCGTCCCGGATGGGCCCGACAACTGCCATCTCGACACCCCAACAGGATGATCAACCTGCACAGATACCAAGCTCTCCATTATCAAACGAGCTGTCCTTCTCCGGCACAGGCTCCGCATCATCACAACCTCCATCTCCAATCACGCCTCGCACATCATCCGTTTTCGCAGGGGGTCGAATAGTGAACGACTCAACAACATCACTGCACCCCGAGTCACCCGCAATATTGAAAGCCAGTGTGGATCTCACGTCTGATGAGAAGTTGCCCCGCGAGACACAGCCTTCCACCTCAAGTAGGAAGAGGTCATTATCTGTTGACTGCAACGGGGTCCATAGTATTAGCCATCATCGCCGGAAGCGCAGAGCCGTCAGCTGAGCTCTGGACGACTTTAATAAGAGCCACTACGTGCTGTAGGTCACAGGCCCTGGAGGCTCAAATGGGTGATCACTGCTTGTTCTCACCCAAGCATTCACAACTTTGAAGCAGGTCTAATCTAACAAAAGAGTGCTTCACACTTCGTGAGTGCGCTACAGCATCTCATTCTCCAGAGTTATCACGAGCAGAATGCAAGCCGCAAGGCAACATGGCGCCTTCTGGACACATACTTTCTATACCAGCGAGTTGCCAACCCTGGCTTTCTATTAAAGGAAGACGTCTTGAGAGTGCCCAGCTACCTAAATTCCTGTTCAAATTTATTAAGCTATCGTGTTTCCCAAGCCAAGGTGAAAACAAAGCCAGATCCAGCGCACCGTGAAATGTAAGAGTTGAACTTCGATGACAAGATATTTTTGTAGAACCGATCGACCAAGCCTCGCAGGTAACCCCTATCCTAGATTGGTGGAGTTGTTAGCATCAGCTGAGCCAGAGGGCGACGTGGGTGGCACTGGTATCAAAGTTCTGAGCATGTTGAATGCACCTCTCTGGCGCCCAAGAGCCGTCAGCTGGCTACCTAGTGTCCAGAGAAATCAGTTGTGTCATTTGCCATCTAGCCAAAACTAGCGCGCAAGGCACGGCATTGTCAGCATACGCCTTGCCTTTCAGGGGCGTGTGATCAGACCTTATACCCCGTCGATTCGCGTGCACAGGTGGCATAGGAAATACGCAACCGTACCTTAGCACATCAGAAGAGTCACATCAGAAGAGTCACGGCTCCTCTCGGCGGCGGTCTCATGTTAGATGCTATCTCCAATGTGTTGAGACTAAGGTTTGGGAAGTGTCCAATAAACGTACTGCCCAGACGCCTTTTGGCTTTTCATCCCCGACCCTCAAGCGGGTCTCTATGGGACTAGTTGTCGTCCTCACAAACCTCCTCGATAAGTGGATATCCAAACCCCTCACGCTGCTTCTTCCGTCTCTCAAGATAAGATAGCAGGCTATCCCTTTTCGCTATCTCAACAGCTATTACAGCTGAGCTGTCCAAACCCGCGAACGCTATATGCCATCAATTTCGCCCCAGCCTGCTGATTAACTCGAGCCGCGCCCATCATCTGGATCCGCACTGACAGCTTGATATGCTCTCTCGCCAGAATATCCTGCTCATCTTGCTCGCAAAGCATTGCTATTAGCTCGAGCGCCTGACTGTCCCTTGTTACTGTTGTCCAGATTCTCGTTCAAAGAGTCCTCGTGCATTTCGAAGATCCACAACTCTTGCTTCTGGTTTTCAAAAGTCAGACCTGGACCCGCCAGCTCCTTATCCGGGAACAAGGCGCTGAGCATCGTGGGCTCGCCGTTGTTCAGGGAACGAGAGGCGTACTCTTCGCCCATGGCGTCCTTGATTTCTTGGTCGATGGTGCTGCGAGGGTGTTGAGCTCGGGGCTCCTGTGGGCCGCTCGTCATCCTCCGGCTCAGCCGTTCGTGACCTGCGTTTGCAAGCGCGCCTCCCGGCAGCAGCGGCCTTCAGACGGGGGGCGGTTCTCAGAGCTGAAGGCATGTCAGCATTGTTCAAAAATCGCCTGCGCGCAAAGTTGGGTGGCGTATCACTGACCGCGTTGATGTTATCTTCAGTTGTTGGACTTGGGGCTGGGTCTCCATCCCGCCAGCGTTCCAGCAAAATAGAGATAATTTTGACGCAGACTTTGCTGGCTGGGACAGCCTCATGAATGGTAGAGACACGCAGCCATGACCCCCCAGCGACAGCCTTGATGTTGTTGCAGGCGCCGGGGCCAATCTCAAATGGCCAGCTCGCCTGAGGGCCTTCTGGGCGTTGGCGAGCTTGGGGGCAGGCCTGTTGGCCGCAGCAACCCACTTATCCTTAAAGACGTTGTGAAGCATGTCCTCCATGTGCTGCTGTGAGACGAGGTCGCAGAAGAAGGAGGGACAATCGAGGACATAGACGCAGTCGCCGCTGTTCAGTCCTGCGCTATTAAGTTAAAGGGCGTGCTGCCACCATCTCTAGTGCAGTCTAACGTACAGCTGGCTGAGTTACGTCTCGTCTCCCTTAATAAGTGGGGTTTGTTCCACCACAGTGGAACAATCTCCAGCCACACTAAAGCTGAGCCACAGCCACACCTCTGTTCCACCTAGTGCACCTCGAGGACCTTAAGGCTGCGAGGTGCAGTGAGAGAGACAGAGGCTATCGTGGACGATGGCACATGGAATTGTTTTCCATAGACGAGGACGTGTTGAATAAACACACCTCCTGCAATCACGAAAAGAGATAGAGCCAGGGATTCTTTTCCCCCAAAAAAATAGCACGTCACTAAGGTATAGCGAGGTAATCTGGTTACTAATGATCTGGTGTTGATGCAGATCACCGTCCAGCCCAGGAGGACTCCCTCATCACCAACGAAAAGCATTGGGATGTTGGGTCTTGAGCGGTTGCGAAATCTTGAGTCGAGTCGAGTAGCGCCATACCTAGTTGACATATTCATCGCACTATGTCTCAGTGGTGCAGCGGCAAGGTTGTGGTGCACATTGACGTGGTTGTTCCGATCGAAATGCACGGCTAGGTTATCTGTTGGGGTCAATTGGCAAGCAGAAATAAGAACGGATGCAAGTAGCCTCAGATGCCGAAACAACGCATAAATGGTTTCCTTGCGCCTTGCTGTGGAGGATTGAATCGTCAATAATGTTTTCGCCATGTGCATGTCGTAAGCCATGCTTGCTCATCTGTCAGGCGCGAAACACGCGCAGCCCTTTCCCCACTGATCTGAGCTGCCATGCTCCTTATCCCCCAACCCGACATCGCGGCCAATTGCCCAAAGTTCGTTCTCCCACTGGCTATGCACAGCAGGTCATTTCAAAGGAGTGCATGCCTAATCAGTCTTTGCTTGTAAGTAGTAAGTAGCGCTGAGATGAATGGCAGCACCAGGCATACCGAAGCGAAAATTGGAATAGATGGACACTGGGAGCGTCGGGTGAGATGTACTGACGTGACTTTGCGGACGGGAAGGTGGGCCTGGGTAAAATTTGCTTGCTGAGTTCCATGTTTAGCAACAGTACGTTTGGCGGCAGTGCATTTGTCAGCGGTATGCTGCTTGATCCAGCTTACTGTAAATTGCTAGCAAGGTGGCGCCCGTTGCACAGGATCAGTCGGCGGTCTAATGAGGCACAGCGCTATTGCATCTCGCGACACAATCCAAATAACCAATCCCAGACTCCACGGGCGTCCAGCTACCTTATACTAAAGATCCTCCTCAACAGCGGGCCGGCCCGGCCTACCCTACACTGCATTTGGGTTACTAGCCTGGAGGCATCCTTGTATGCACAAATGCACTCTGAAACCCCCCTTGATGTTTCCGAAGTGTTCAGCCATGCATTTCCGAGCAGGTGGAAGCAGCACTGCAGCAGTCAGCCTGCTTTAAGGCCCGTTCTTCATCCAGTATCCCCCAGACTGGTCATAGAAGGTCTGTTATTCTAACCCAGGCTTATAGTTTCCACCAGGAAAAATCCTAGTATTATTACCTTAGGTAGGCAGGCACTTTAAGGTAATAGGTTCCCTAAATAACTACCCTAATATATTAATAGTATTATAATAAAGAGTATATAGTTAACTGCAGTATCTAATGCTATCATATATAACTATACCTATTAGAGAACTCAGGATCCCGTCTGCTCTCCTATAAATAAGCTAATAAGGGCTAGAGTAGTAGTTAGGTTAGTGACAACCAGCAAATGCCTGGTGTTATATATTTTTTGCCTGTCTTTTGCACAAGACATATATATAGCTTTAAGCCAGAGCCCTGAAGAGCCGTCTGTTAATTGAATTAGGATAGATCAAACTCATTTTGCGGGCAGGTTTATTATCAGTCGCAGGAGGCATATTATATTAGATAAAACGTCTCAGTTGACGAGTTATTGCTGGCATGTCTTTTGCAGATGTTGCTAATTAACATGCTTATGTGAATAGCAGATGGTTGACGCCTCGCTATATCCCTCTCTCTTGATAGATGATCCGTTCGGCGGTCGGAAGGGCGCCGCAACTTTAGTGGCAAAAAAAGAGACACGCAGGACCTAGACAGGGGACTCTTAGGTGAGGATGAGGATATCACGCAGCAGGAGAACAACCGAGTGTGGCACATGCTGAAGGTCCGGCGTCATGACCTGAGACGTAGGAAGGATGCCAGTGTCATGGGCGCAAGCTCCGTACGTGCAGCAACTTGAAGCCTATTGCCGGCCACTTAGCATCGGAATTATCGCTGAACCAGGATGTCTAGCAGCTCCAGCACCCTTCCCCCTCCACTCTTCCGAAAACCGGTGGTAAACACGAAGACATCACCTTGAAACCCGTAGCTGGGGTCCCAGCCGATACGTTTCGTTGTTGTCGTGGCTTCCGAGCTTCAGTATGCTCTGCCTGTCGTCGACGGGCGCTAGAGCCGGACGGGAAGTTGCCAGTCGTCGCGGCCGCCCGCCCTATAGGTTGCCCGCATATCTCAACGCTCTATTACCATCCCAGGGCCGTGAAACCAGTGCGCGCTCGCCTTTCGTTGAGAAGGCTCGGTTAGCGCCCAACATAGAGGGGCAACAAGCGACTCAGGGTGTCGCAGTGTATCGAATGATGGTTCGGCCTCCTGAAGATGTTCAACTAGACTCGTGGGGTGGGATCGGGCGCAAAAGAAATTGGATGACGGTCGCGGGGGGGAGACATACTGGCCGTGGCGAGACGTTGAGCCAGATCGCGGTCGCTGTGTTGGGGTATTTAGTCGAGAGGACGCTGGCATGCTCGTATCTGGCGGAGGGCATGTTAGGCCTCATATGGATGATGTGATGGTCAAGGTAGCCGCGTCTGGGGTGTGTTAGGTCGTCATCGTCGCCTCATAAGAAGTTTGCGAGTAGTTAATGTTGCGGGATGAGCAGGGTTGCTGCAGGAGGACGTCATCAGTATGAGGATAAACAACGAGGGGAGACAAGATATCTCCCAGGAAACCAGGGGAGCAACAAAACTCACGAATGAAGTATAACCCTCTCGACGGATCAGCGACGATGCCGAGGCGGCGGCGGCGGCAGCAAAGCTGCAGACGGAACGGGCATAGCGGAGGCCATTAGGAAGCGGGCGGCAGCAAGTCTCGAGGACGGGCATCGTTGTTGGTGCTGACAGGTGAAGGGTTGACGTTTGTGAAGCCAAGCCGGGATTGACAGCGGCGGCAGGATGGATGAGCGACGACGATCTACCGTCACCGAAGCTCACCGAACAATTCAGTACCTTAATATCCTGTAGAGCCTGTGGCCCATGCCCGGTGGCTTGTGGCTTCGAGCGGTGGCTGGTGCGCGGGCAACCGCGGCTGGAGCCTGGCTGTGCACTGTGGGTATCCCACCTGAGCAGAATTTCTGACCGGGTGGGAGGTATCAGTCCAGCTCCTCGCTCTGAGCTTCCTGGTGCGGCCTAGGATAACAAGGGTTACCAGATTGAAGGATGCTGATTTTGACTCCCTCCTGGAGTTAAGGGAATTATGGGTTCGTCCAGCACAAAGGGCGTGCAAACAAAGTTTGAAGAGCTGGAGCTGAGGAGCGCTGATGGCAGCGTCTGGGTTGTGTACGCCTTTTGACAGTAGAGCGGGTGCGAAGGCATTGCTAGATGCTACAGACGTTGATTGATTGAATCAATCGATCAATCATGCAAAGAGGATTTTCATTGTATGTAGAGCGCAGGCGGGACTTGGTTGCAGCATTTCAAAAGATAGCATCCTGGAAGGTTGAGATGGGGCAGGTGCTCACGCTGGCTGAGAGATGGTCGTCTGCTGATTGTTGAAGCGTGTCTACCTTGGGTCATCGTCTTCGCAGATTGAATGGTCGGAGATGTTGAAATGGCCTGGGTATAGGTACCTAGAGTAGCTCAGAATGGCAGCGACTGCACCGGCAGGGACTCCACTCTATGGCAGCGACAGATAGCAGCGACTCTAATACCTTACCTAGTAGCGGACGGCACCGATGGCATCGACGGATAGCAGTGACAGATGGCAGTGACAGCTGTGAGATGGCAGCAACTCGTTCTAAACTAACATCATTATCGCCAGTTGCCCTTCGTCACTGTCGTCCCCCAGACGCATCATCCGAGACCCATACCAAACAACGCGTCGCACCAGCCTTCGTACATTCGCTGTCAACCCGATGTCTACGGAGGTCAGGAAGACTCGGGCGACCTCTGTGTCCTCGATGGACCTCGGCGGCCAAGACAAGCACACACTGCAGGCCATGCCATCCCGTGCTAAAACAAATCGTCCTGCCTGTGGGGTCTTGAATTTATGGCAGAGAAGAGGTGATTGGCGGAAATGGGGCCGCGAACATAACGAGCCGCCCACACCCGTTGACGCTGTTATAAATGCACGAGGACGAGAATGTAGACCTCAACGGGGACATGTCCAAGATCAACATCACGCCCACGGACCTGATTAACACCCTCAACAACCGCATGGCCAAGATCAACAACAACGGGCATTTACGCAGGACGTTGGGCCGCGCTGGAGGGCATGGTCAGGCCCATGTGTATGCACTACTGCAAAAACAAGCCGAAGAAGACAGCTGCAATCCCTGCAAGCAACGTGTATCAGAAGTCAAGCATATTCATAGCCACGAAATCGGACGGACCCAGTTTTGTGGACGAAACCGAGATCCCCTTCGTGGATCTGAAGTTTGACGTGAGCGGGAGAAAAGGGAGCTGCTTTCAACACGCCTCCTCAACATCCTTCATAGCGCTAACGAAGTTCAAAAGCCCTGCACCGTCCCGCCACCACCCGCAATACGTCGTTGAGCTCCGAAGCTTGCCTCTCTCCTAAACGACGAACTATCCGCCCGCAACCGCCGCCATCTTGGTTCTTACATCCCTCCATAACAGCAGAGCCCGCACGGTTCCCAGGTGCGAGCACGCACGGCAAAGGCGCGGGACAGGGTAATTGAGGAAACTACGAATCTTGTTATTCTTCGTAATTATGTTGACAACCTCTTAGCAACGGGTTTAAGGATAGAGAAGAGGAGGCCTTCCAGGCCTGTCACCAGATGGTCAGTATGGAGGAGCAGCTGACAAAAGCTCATGGGCGCGTCAAGCTGCTCGAGCGGGAATGTGATGCTGGAGGTCCCGCTACTTGAAAACGACGTTGTATACAACGACAATTTCTCGTCGCCCAACCCTGGCATATGGAGGGAAATGGAAGAAGTTCTGTCAGTCAGCCATTCAGTTCTCAATTCAGTATTTGAACATAAAAGTCATTACTGCAGAGGTAAGGATATGTATTTAACGCCCCGTGCAGCTGGTCCAGTCTCGGGAGCTCCTACAATGACCAAATAACTTCCTCCATGTAAGCCAGGGAGTCTCTGGCTTCGACGAGCAAGAGCCAAGTCCCTAAATATACCTAGTGAAGTCTGGGATGGGCTGCAAACACGATCTGTCTCGCCACTCTGAGGTTATGCTGCCGTTCTCTAAGTTAACGCTGATTCCCGTGTTATGATGTTGATTGTTTCAAAGTCGCTGTCGCCAAGCTCACCCCACAAGGAACCGCTTTAATTAGGTTATATCCCGATCTATTTCACCCACGTCTAACTATGTCTTTGTCCTGCATCTGCTGAGCGAGTGGTGATATATGATGAGATTGAGCTTGTAATATGCTCTAAGCACTGTGATGTTGTTTTCTGAGAGAGTCTACCCCTATTTATCTATTATTCACGCTCTTGGTAGATATTGGGATAGAGTCTTCTGTAGACTATAGTACTTCTCTAACCAGGGCTTCCAGCAGCCTTTGGCCTCCCTTGCCGTTTGAAGTGTCAGTTGCGGAGGCAGGCTATTTGGGTGCTAGTGCATAGGGCTCTAGATTTCTTGGACTCGGGCACCATTTCCCAACGACCACATACGCGAGGGAATCACCAAGTACAGAATCACAAGGCAGCGGGAGGTGCTATTTACTAAGTTTATACTCGACCTCGTCGTCAACGAAATGCCTAACTTAACTGCTCCAAGCTTGTAAGTCTGATAATTGATATTCACTATTAGATGCTTTAAAAATCCAGATTCAAATCGCAATTACTGCAACACTTCCTCGGAATTCCACGTCGTGTCTGGGGTGTGTCAAAGAACCGTCGATTCTAGGGTGCTGAGGACTCGGAAACCCTAGCCCAAGTCTTCAGCTCTGTGTAGCCCAAATCTGAAGAGGGTTGAGAGAGACGTGACAGCGCCGACAGTACTGTAAGTAGCGGAAAGTCAGCTATTAACAATCCCACACCGCTGATTGGCTGCATAAGGTAGCCTGCGCCCCGAGCTAGGCTCTCTCTGCCTGCTGTAGCATCGCGTCGCGTCGCGTCGCGTCACGTCACGTCACGTCTTCAATTCAACAAACAAACTGCTGCGCTGCAGTGGGCGCTAGGTCTGCCAAGGTGCAAGCCGACCAGGTTATCCTCCTCGCCCATTGGCGCGCATTCTCATTGTCCCTTCCGCTGATGGACGGACGGACTAAGGTACCTGCCATTGCTTTGCAGAAACCTCCCACGGAGGCGGGTACGTATCCGTGGCACAAATGCGGTTAAGAGCAATGAGCCTGACTTGCTGCCGTCGCCCTAGGCCAGTCGCTCCCAGAAATGAAGGTAGCTCATATATAGGGCACAAGCGACCGCAGGTCCTGTTTCTCAAAGTCCTTTTTGCTTGCCGCTTGAATGCCTCCACCTGTTCTTTGTTAACGATCCTTTTGGGTATCAGCTTACAACTCCTACTCTACTCTACAGGGAGAATAGAAGAGCGCCCAGGGACCAACGCAACTCCAATTAGCGGCACTGGACTTCATCCTATCCTCCCTCGTGAGCCCACAGCCACCATCAACACTGCAATTCGCGTGTCGACTGAATCGTGACGTCAGTCATTCCGACATGGAAACCTCTCTCCTGCGACGCCTCGTCTCTGCTCCAGCACCACCAGCGCCACCTTTGCCCACACAACGGTTGCACACATCAAGCGCACAAAGGCATGGTCGCCTGTGTACCCAGAACCGCCCAGCCCATCTTCCAGCTCCAGGCCTCTCTGCGCCTCTTCGCAATTTCTTCTACACATATCACCACTTCCACTACATGAAGTTGCTTTTGCCGTGATACATTTTCCCATTTGCCATCACCAACGTCGCGACCGTCTTCGCCTTTAATTTCCTCCTCTTTCCACTATGGAGCATCAGGTCCTTCCAGCCGCCGCGCTGTGACTCACACTGGAAGTTGTGCTCTCCCCCTCTCGCTCCCTCCATCCATTGCTGACCTCGATTGCTCAGAGAAGATTGCGACCGTTTACGCTCGGAATAGTACGACATCAATGCCCAATAAGACCGACAGCCACCGCCTTCTCAACTTTACTGGCGAAGCTTGTCGATGCCTCATCCGCCGACACCGTAGCCAACGCTGCCTACAACCCTCCGAACGGTATCAAGTCCGAATGCGTCTTACACACAGCCCAATCTCCTCGCCCATGCCGGGTCCTGGGAGCAAATGCGGAACCAAGCATCTACACAGCTGTGCAAATGGGGTATCATGGTGGGCAGCAATCGCCCTGGCCTTGCAAGCCAGCACCTTGGTGTACCTTCCCAGCGAACCACAACTTTCATCCCAAGCAG
Organism: Colletotrichum neosansevieriae; assembly: GCA_036785495.1. Classification (NCBI taxonomy): domain Eukaryota; kingdom Fungi; phylum Ascomycota; class Sordariomycetes; order Glomerellales; family Glomerellaceae; genus Colletotrichum; species Colletotrichum neosansevieriae. The sequence goes on along the minus strand of JAVHLV010000170.1, from coordinate 123,181 downwards.
CTCCAACAGAGACGAAATACTACCATCACACACCCTTCGCAGAGTAGCGGGCAGCACTCCGAGGTGTTCATACGCACGCCAATCGTCCTGAGTGCCCAGTTGCACCGCAGTTTCACACTTGCTGGCGTGCACAACTCCATCGGTTCCCCCTCCCGCTTGTTCAAAAGGCTTGTAATGGTGAAAGTCTGGTTCCGATCTACACGACACTTTGTGCCAGAACGCCTGGCAAGCTGCACTTCTGCATCAAACCCTTTCCATCATCATTTGCTTTCGCTCTAAATCCGCCGTCATGGCCTACCAACTGTGGTCCCAACTCAAAAGGTTATCTCCAGCTAGCTGCAACCTCCTCACTGGACAAAGCACCAGCCGAAGTTGTCACTGTGTATTCTCTTACTGGGCGGCTAATAAAACTTCCTCAACATCCCCAAGTGACGTTCGGGAGCAGTGCAAGGCAACGCATCCCTGCCCCGACTTGCAAAGGTATTTGGACCTGCTACGTACGTCTGCGATTACGTATGCCACATTGGATCTTTGCCGTCAAAGTGCTTACTGACGAAAGTATAGTCCAGCAGTCTTTGTTTCCTCTATTCTTACAGTACGGCTAGAAATAGACACGCATGTGTCGCCAGGATCGTGAACGTTAACACAATCTCGGTTTCAACGGGCTTATCCTCCCAGGCCGACCAGAAACATGTCCAAAGCCGAGTCAGCAAGATCCGCATCCTCATAAGTGCTGCTGCGGCAAGACCCAGACACTGGCGCGCAGCATGCATCAGAGTTGGAAAACGTGGACGACCGTGCATCGTGTAGCGTGCTCCACTTTCGTCTCTTCTAAATGTCCGGAAGTGGGGCCTTCTTCGCCGGGCTCACCGGGCCTGCCGGGCTGGCGTTGTTCTATCTAGCGTGTACTTCAGAGAGTGTCTGTGGCATGGAGTTTACTGGCTCCTATAAGCACGATGAATAACTTTTACTTAGTTGACCTGAATTTTGCACTAGATAAATTGAAACAGTCCCGACTTCCACACACACACACAGCCTCATTCAACTGAGTTCGTTTTTGCCGCCTAGAAGCTGTTCTTAGAACTAAGACTGCAGCCTGGGATTCTGGACCGCAATATGCAATATATTTCCATCCGAACTAGAGCTTATAAGTCCGTCTGCATCCCTATTTGCCTCTAGTTTCTTGTCAGCCCTCCTTTTTAGATTCACTAGTAAAGACCCAGAATAAGGTAGCACTAGCCATGAGGCAGTGTCTTCATTAATCGAAGTCCTATCACCCAATTTACAAAGCACCTACCAAAGATCCCATTTTCAAGGTCTATCTATCCGTGAGGGAGACCATTTTAGCCTTCAGGCCGTGATGCTAAACGGAGTTCATATTCTCAATAGTGTTGTTTACTAAGGTTATCCCAGGGGCTTGATCGCTATCCGCCCGGCATTCCGACCCATAGCTTCGCTCCCATCCACTTCAATACTACCTCCGATAATGTTGCTCATCACTCTCATTATGCAGTGCTCACGGCGAACCCACAATAGGCAATTCAATACATATAAGTCAGCCTTCTCAGCAGTAGCATTCCGAGCGGGCGGTGATTATATTATTAGTCTACTAATAGTTATAGTGAGGAACTGCTTGATCTTGGTGATTCCCTTGCTTATTATCTGCGCCTCCTCCCTGTAAAATATCCGTTTCTACCTTGCATAAGATATGGTCATATTGTATTTTGATGCCAGTCACGTTTGGTGCTACTGATTCAGTATTCATGGTAAATATCGATTGGAGGCCTATATAGGCATCTTGCTCGGGCTGAAGATAAACCATAAAGGTTTCATTATGTGTTTTCTTAGAATAAAGGTTCTCTAGGATTAATAATAAGTGAGGAAGCTGCTAGCGGAACGAGAACTCTCCTAGGTTGTCCCCAATGAACCGTCTTGTTCTGCCAACATAAAACCCTCGATATTGTTCTTCAAGGGGAAGTGGGCCACGATCCAAACGGTCCTTAGAACGGCCCGGTATATACTCCTCTTTCCCTTCTTCCTCGGTTGAGTGCTTAATGACTTGGTGATCTGGAATCAATTAAACGCATGCGCATGTCGCAAAGTAGGCCTACTCAGGCTCAGTGGTCAAAACTTCCCTCTGTCTGATACTGTCGACGGACGCATACCTCGGAAGCAAAACTCCTCTCCCCATCTTGCAGTCGCAGAGCAATCGGCCAAATTGACTCTCTATACCGGAATCACGATATATCTAACCCTAAGTCAAACGAACGTGACTGAGTTCCAGCAATCCCAACCTGGCCTTAAATATCGTTCAACCCCAGTTCATCCAGGTACACTTCACCCACCCTACAAACCCCTACAAACCTGTCCGCGCTACTGTAACACAGCTGTTTCTCTTGGGGTCTGCTGAACACCTTCGGGTCTACCAAGCCTGCCGGGGTCTGCTGAGCCCCCTAGGGTCCGCCGAAGCTCTCGTAGCTAATAAAGCCCACTTCCTCCGCTGAGAACCCCCCCGCATCGCCGCGCTTGAAACGCATAGTATTGTGGAAGATGACGACGCCGCTCTCAGTGATGGTGTTCATCAGCGAAAGCCCTGTATCTAAAGCGAGCACGAAGCGAGCACGAAGCCGTCGACGCTGAGGTGCTGTTTGTTCCCCTTGATGATCACGTCCAGCAGCCTAATCATGACTATCCGTCGTGGTATAGTAACTGGTTCGGCACGCCGCCTGTCTCACAGAGGAGTCTTTTAAATCATCCGTGAGCATCAAGCGTCTGAGTCTTACATAGCCTCAAGGGAAGCCGCGCGATGGTTCCGTGGCCCGTCGTCCATATTGTTGTGAACGTGGCGTTAAATATCTCACAATAGACCGTCTGTGTACCGGCACGACGGCCGCCTACCCTACCAAATCAGCCTCTTAAATAATCCGCCTCCTATAACAATAGATGCAGAGAATGATATGTCACAAGCCAGGATAAGGTTGCGGTTGGAATAAGGAATTGAGGCTCTATAAGGAGGTTTAGCAGGCTAGTTAGGGTAGTCTAATAGATACCTCTAATAATAGAGAGGCTACTAGGTGCTTTCTAAATAAGCTCTAGCCCCTACCCTTAGGTTCTAGAGGGCTAGAGAAGAATATTTAACCTTAGTTATATGTAATTATACTAACTTCCTTACTCTATACTATACTATTTATAATATATTCTTCTCTTTATTTATATTAATAGAGATATAAACTATTAAAGTAGTATAATATATAATAATATAATATCTATCTATAAACCTACTAGAGAGTTAAATCTATTACTTAAGGGCTTTTCTACTAAATAAGATCTCCTAAATAGCTAAATATAGAATAGAATACTATAAAATAAAATATTTATTAAGTAAAATAGTAAGAAAAATATTAATAAATTACTAGTTAACTAGCTAATAGAGGCTAAATTAGATTAACTTATTCAAGAGAAGGAAAATAAGACCTAATTAAAATATAAATAAGAATACCTAAAGGCCTTAAGAGCTTGCTAACTCTTAGTTTTAGTAAATCCTATTATTACTTACTAAGTAGTTATTAATAGCTCTAAATTAAAAAAGTATTAATTTAAGCTTTAGGGAAAATATCTCTCTATTTTTAAATATAAGGGAGGTACTTAGACTAATTATAATTAGTTTATATTTAACCTTAATATGTACTTCTTTATAAATAAAATTATTACTAATCTAGAATAGATATTATATATTACTAAATACCTAGAAAGCTTAATAGCTAAGTAATAAACTTTATATTTTATAGAAAAATATAAAAATAAGGTAAAGGATATTACTTAGATAGCTATAAAGAACTAGCTAGTCTATAGTATTATTAATAAAAGATATAAAACTCTTAGTACTTAAACCTAACTAAAATAAGCTTATTAATACTAAGAATAATCTTACTAAAGCTTTATTAACTATTATAAAATTATTAAAGTAGAGAATCTATATTAATAACTAGAGAAGATCTAGATAGCTAATATAGTAATATAGCTAGACCTGAAATATTAATACTGTATTATAGTAAATAGACTACTATCTTCTTAACTTAACCTTAATACTAAAGTAAAAAATACTAAGCTTATAATTAACCTTTAATTTTAGAAAGTATTAATAAGGAACTAGATATCTAACTCTAGAATATAATAATAGAAAAAATATAAATTAGGATTATAACTTTAGAAGTTTAAAATTTAATAATATTACTTAAGGGGACTAAAGTAAATTTTACTAAAACCTAACTAAAAACTACTTAAAATAACCTAAGGATACTTTCTAAGATTTTAGAAAAGAAACTATTTACTATAGCTATAGTAAAAAAGAGTATATTTTACTAAGATATCTCTATTATAAGAAATATAGCTACTTTTAATATAAAAGTAAACCCTATCTAAGTAAATAACTACTAGAGAATACCTAGGTAACTATTTATATAATCTAATAGAATATAATATAGTTACTTTATATTAAGGTAATTATATAAGTCTAGGTTATAGATAGCTAGAAAATAAAAACTATACTTATTAATAATAGGGTTAATAAAAATATTATTAATTAGAAACTAATATCTATAACCTAACTAAAGCTTACTAAGCTACTACCTCTTAAGGAGATATAGAATTTAAAAAGTTCTAATTATAGTATATATAAATTAGTTATATATATAAGTAATATAGTAGAGATATAATAAATAGTATTATATAATTTTAGAGTTAGTAAGGGAGATAGCTATAATATTATTTTAAAACTACTTTAGTACCTTATTAAGAAGTCTAATCTTAATTAGGGGGAGTTAGGCTAGACCTTTTCTCTAACTAAGAAAAGTATTTACCTTATTACTATAATAAAGAAATTAAGGTAGGTATAAAATAAAGTAAAAGTAATACTTATTATACTATTCTATTAAAATTAGACCTAGTTAATACCTAACTAGAGACTATTAATTTTATAAAGGTATTTAATATTAATTTAGTAAAACCTATACTAGATTTTAGGATTACTAAAACTTACTTTATTAATCTAGAACCTAGAATAAAACCCCTATTTAGATCTATTTACTTACTAACTAAAAAGAAGTTAGAGAAATTAAGAAAATATATTAAAAAGGCTCTCTAAAAAGGCTAGATCTGCTTATTAATAAGCCTAGTAGAGGCTCTAATTCTCTTTATTTCTAGAAAAGGGGGAATATTATTACTATATATTAACTATTAGAGACTTAACTAAATAACTATTAAGAACTAAGCTTCTCTTTTTCTAATTAATAAAATCTTAGACTAACTATTATTAGTAAAATATTTGACTAAGTTTAACCTTAAGGATATTTATTACTAAGTAAGAATTAGAGAGGGTAATAAATAGAAGATAGCTTTTTATACTTATTATAGATACTATAAATACTATATTATACTATTTAGAGTTATTAATATATCTGCTACTTTCTATATATTTATTAATAAAGTGCTTTTAGGACTTATTAATATTATTAATATTATATATTTAGATAATATCCTGATTTTTACTAATAATATAAATTCTTATATAAATACTATAAAGTAAATACTTACCTAGTTAGAAATAAATAGCTTCTATACTAATCTAGAAAAATATAAGTTTTATAAAGAAGAGATTAATATCTTAGATTTTATAGTATTATTAAAAAGTATTATCATAGAATAAGATAAAGTCTAAGTAATAACTAAGTAGTTAATATTTATTAATATCTAAGAGATTTAATAATTCCTAGGTTCTATAGAATTCTATAGAAGATTTATTAATAATTATTTAAAAGTCTATAGTTTTCTTACTAATTAACTTATAAATACTATAAAGAGTTAGCTAGTTATAATCTATAAAGCACTAATTACTTTTTATAAATTATAAACTTTATTTATAAAAACCTCTCTTTTATAATATTTTAATCCTACTCTTTAGATTTAAGTTAAAATAGATATAGTAAACTTTAGAATAGGAGTAATATTAAGCTAACTAGAAGGTTATATTTAGAGGCTTATTATTTTTATATTATATAAGCTTTAAGGAGCTAAACTATAATATAATACTTTAAAGACTAAGCTAGTAGCTATTTATAATATAGTAATAAAATAGTAATATTATTTACTTTACTTATAGTATTATATCTAGTTTATTACTAACTACTTAGGTTACTACTATCTAGTTAATAAGAAGATACTTAATAACTACTAAGTATGCCTTTTATAGAACTTATTAATATTTAATTTTAAAATTTAATACTAATTAGGTTACTAAAACCTAGCTAATACTCTTTTAAAAAGATCTAACTATATCTTAAATAATATTAAGATAGATAAAACTAAAAACTTATTTCTCTATAGGTTTTTATAGTAGTTTAAGAACTTATTAATCCTAACTATTAAGAGAATAAGCTTCTAGAGATAACTATTAACCTAACTAGTAACTCTATTACTTAAAAACCTTATTCCCTTATTTAAGGAGGAAGTTAGGAATATATAATAATAAAACCCCTTTTATATTAATAAGAAATAGTAATAGTAGGGAACCTAGTAGTTACTAAATAACTTAGATTTACTATATTATAATAATAGTCTATTTATTCTTAATAATTACCTACTTTAAAAAGAAATTCTAAGGGTATTCTATAATAAACTCTTTATAAATTACCTAGAAGTTACTAAGATCCTTAAAAGTATTTATAATGTATTTGTTTAGAGTTTCTAAAACCCTAATATTAAGAAATATACTAAGATATATATAACCTATTAATAAATAAAACTAAGATATTACTTCCTATATAAAAACCTTATATCTCTATTAGTACCTAACTAACCTTTTAAGTAAATATTAATTAACTTTATTATAAAGTTACCTCTATTCTTTATAAAATAAAATAAGCTCTATAATAGTATCTTTATAGCTATTAATTAATTTATAAAATATACCTTATATATACCTATCTAAGAGTTACTTATTACTAATAGGTTAGTAATACTATTAATATAATATATCTTTCTTAATTATAGAATTCTAAAAACTATTATATTAGACTAAGGATCTCTATTTATTAATAAATTCTAGATAGAGGTTTACTATCTACTAGCTATTAAGAGATAACTAAGTACTACCTTTTATCCCTAAACTAATAGGTAAATAGAGTAATAAAACTAGAGGATTAAGCACTTTTTATATACTTTTTATAATATTAAGTAAAATAACTAGATAGATTAGTTTTTAATAGCCTAATTTATCTATAATAATACTTATTATAAGGCTACCTAAAGGTTATCTATAGAGTTATTAATAGATTATCTTTTTCTAAGTTTTAATAATATTAAACCTTAGGCTACTTCTATATCTATACTAGCTATATAAGATAGAATCTAAAACTTACTTACCTAGAGACTAGAGATAATAAAGCTACTATATAAGTTTAATAAGACTTATAGTAAGTTTTATAATTAATAAAGAACCCCTATTATATTTATAGTAGGAGATCTTATTTTACTTTCTATAAAGAATCTTAAATAAAGGTAATCTTTATAAAAACTTTTTAATAAATACCTAAGCCTATTTAGAGTTCACAAGGTAATTAATAAGGAAAGAGCCTATAAATTATAAATATATACTAAATACTAAATCTATAATACTTTTGCCCTAATATAGTTAAAACTCTTTTTTAGTTTAGCTATATTTCTATAAAATATCCTAATTAATAATAATAATAATAATAATATCTATATAGTAAACTATATAGTTATCTATAGAGGTCCTAAATAAAACTACTAATATCTTATTAAGTAAAAGGGTTATAGTAAATTAGATAATATATAGAAGCTATAATAAAATATTATAACTAACTTATAAGAGGCTTATAAAGCAAATTTAGAGTTATAATAGTTATAAATATAGAGAGAAGCACTAAGTAGATAGTAGTTATATAGAAGTAGAGTATACTAGCTAGATATCTTAATTTAAAAATAGCCTAAAGGCTCTTAATAAAATAAGAAAGAAAATAAGAAAAATATCTAAGAGTTAATAATAGTTACCTAGAGGTAACTAATAGCCTATTAGGAGTACTCCTAAAAAGCTTTAATTTACTAAATACTAATACTCTCCTCTTTAATATTATTACTCTTCTTCTTAACCTCCTTATTATTCTTCTTACTCTCTAAAGAGATAGCTAAAGTATTATAATTTTAAAAATAAAGTTAGAAAATAATTTTATTATACTAAAGAGATATTAAAATAGTATTAGAGAGATATTAGGTATTTATAACCTTATTATAGAACTTATTAAATTCTTATATATATAAAGATTATATAATAGTAGAATTTAGCTAGTCTTTAGCTAAGTTCTCTATAATAATATAGTAATAAGTAATCTCTTTATAATACTTTTTAAGAAGCTTATTTTAGGCCTTAGTAGCCTTAGTAAGATACTTAGTAGCCTTAATAATATTCTCTAAGATATTTATTTAGTACTCTCTCTATATCTAGTCTTACTTAGTCTCTTTAGCTTTATACTTTTTAGCTAATATATTAACTAAGTTCTTCTTTAACTAGAGAGCTTTCTTAGCTACTAGTTAAATAGCTCTAATCTCTTTTTAAAAAATAGTTAGTTATAGAATAACTAGGTAACTATTAAGTACCTACCTTATTCTAGATATACTAATTAGTAATAGAAAGCTTCTTAATAATATTCTTAAAAAGCTATTTAAGGTAACTAGAGATAGCTATTATACTATAGATAAGCTATAGATAGTTAGTAGTTAGATATAACTATAAATATAGCTAGAATCTATATTAATATAAAGCTTATTACTATTTATATAGATATAGTATTAGTATTTATTAAAGGTTACTAAAAGTAATATAATTAGTAACTAAACTTAAGAGATTAACTAGAAAAGCACTAAGTAATTAATAGTTATATACTAGTGCTTTTATAGTATAGAATAATATTATTACTTAGCTTCTAGATAAATTAAGCCTAAAGGTAGTAATTATAGAAGTATATCTAGAGAATATTAATAAGTATAGAGAGTATAATGCTTTCTTTATTAAAGAAGAAGGACTCCTGCTAGTCCTTATTAATATTCTTAGATATAATAGAAATTAGTAGATTTATTATATAATAATTAAGATAAAGTTATTAGAGGGGTAGGGGGAGGCTAATAAGTGGTTAGTAGTAGTATTAGTATTATAATCTAGAGAATTAAAATAGAAGACAGATTTAATAGTAGAAAATTAGCTAGTATTTATATATCTTTTACTAATACTACAGCTAGTAACTTATATAGTTAAAAGAGAAATAATCTTAAAGTTAAGATACTATTTAATATTTCTGTAATAAGTTAGGTACTAGATAATCTATAGCTAACTACTAGTAGTTCTCTATACTATAATAAAGGACCTATTTATCTATAAAAAGAGTATACTTTTAATAATACTATAAAGACTATAAAAATAAAGTAACTTAAGGGGGATATATTACTTTAAAGAGTAACTTTAAAATACCTAAAATAAAGCTTAATAATAATAAGTTTTAGTACTACTTTATAGATAGAAGGCACTATTTTTAGAGAGATAGGTAACTACTAGATAATCTATAACTATATAATAAATAAAGCCTTATTAAAAAGAAGATAATCCCTTAGAAGTTAGGTATAGAGCTATAAGGGTAGTTAGAGTAGAGAATAGAAGCCCTATTACTAACTTACTACTTCTCTAAGCTACTTAACTATTTAAGAAAGGGTAGATATAGTTAAAATAAGGAATACTAAATTTCAGATTTATAAATATTATAGAGAACTAAGACTAAGGTTTACTACTAGGTAATCTATAAATAATTACTAAGTAACTACTAGCTTAATAGGTCTAAGAACAGACTTATTAGAGAGGGAGGATTATATTATAAGCTAGAATAAGGTTATAGTTAGAATAAGAAATTAAGGCTCCTTATTAAAAAGAAGACAGTCTCTTAGAAGTTAGGTATAGAGCTATAAGAGTAGTTAAAGTAGAGAATAGAAGCTCTATTACTAACTTACTATATTTCTAAGCTATCTAACTATCTAAAAAAGAGTGGATATAGTTAGAATAAGAGATACTAAATTCTAGATTTATAGATATTATAGAGAACTAAGACTAAGGTTTATTACTAAGTAATCTATAGATAACTACTAAGTAATTACTAACTTAATAAGTTTAAAAATAAATCTATTAGAGAGAGAGAATTATATTATAAACTAGAATAAGGTTATAGTTAGAATAAGAAATTAAAGCTCTATAAAGAGATTTAATAAGCTAGTTAGGGTAGTTTAATAAATATCTTTACTAATAAAGAGATACTAAGTGCTTACTAAGTACTTTTTAAATAAGCTCTAGCTTCTACTCTTAGGTTCTAGGGAGCTAGAGAAGAATATTTAACCTTAGTTATATCTAACTATGCTAACTTCCTTACTCTATACTATACTGCTTATAATATGATATTAGTATATCTGAGATAGAGTGCTTACCCCCTTTTATGTACCCACCATACAGACTGGAGACAGTGGAGCGCAGATTAGACGCCCCTTTTATATCAGCTTCCAGTAGGGGAAAACACTAATGCATTCTTATATTTTAATGCTCTTCTAAGAGAACAACCTAACCCTAGAGCACGGCATGCACATAGGCTGGGCCCAAATTCATAGATAAGGCCTGTTACTAGGTCCACTATTAATCCAGACCTAAAAGCCAATATAGAAAGCATTGAGCTGGGCTAGAGTAGTTTGTAGTATTAGGAAGAGCTGCTCACTGGGCTTGATCTTGAACGTGCTAGACAGACCGCTCTAGATGTATAGAAGGGCTTAGAATGGGGTCGCACTGTATAGAGAGGCCAAAGTGAGCTCGAGAAAAGCGTTGCATAGACCTTCCTTGCTAGATAGAAATGGAACGTAGTCAGACAAGCCTGAACTTGCAGTTGTCGTTAAGAGGCGTGCATGGACACTTTTAAATAATATAGGCAAAGTAATTTAGGAATATGCTTCTGCTAATTTCCAAGCCTAACAAGATATTGAAAATTTTAATGAAGGTTCTAAATTGCAACTATGAGCTTGAGGCACTGCTGGGCTTCTAGTTGTGTTGGGGTTGATTAGCAATGCTCTAGGGGAACCTCAAGCAAGCATTGGTGTTGTTTGATGCTATCATGAGCAACAGGCTGGTCGGCTTTCAAGTTTAACATAAGGAACTATCAAGGCCTATAAGTTCTAGGCCCCTATATAATTAGTATCCTGTGATAGTGGATAGATATTAGAACAAGCAAATATATACACTAGCGTATTTTCAGTTAGGTATTAATTTAAGAAGGAGTGAAAAATAAGCAGTTCAGAGTTAGCAAAGTGACCGCAAAGCATAGTTAGGTGATAAGTTTAGATAAGACTATCTAAGATTATATCTAGGAGAGTATCTAGTGGGACTTAGTCTCTGTGATAGTTTAACTACTTCTTTAGATAGATTAGATTTAACTTAAATACCTTGGATTTAACTTATATAGTGGCAGCTTGTCCTCTGGACCTTACCCTTAAACTAGTAGTAGTTCTCTAGCATAAAGCTTAGAGCTTTCTAAATATTAAGACTCTATGAGCATAAATAACTGGGTTTTAAGTCCTGGAGACAAGTTAACTAATGCCATAACTCAGACCTGCAATTCTTTAGTCAAATTGCCCGTGTTATGCAGAATTGACTTTGGGAGTGATGGTACTTAATATAGAATAATGAGACAATCTGTAAATGTTTGGGTATGGAGCAGAAGATACTGCAGGGCTAATGGAGTAGTATTGATAATAGTTGCAGGATAAACCTGACCTTCCTCATGCTCTCGAGTCTCGATATTCCTTTTAAAATAGAAAATTCATTACTGTTATTATTTATGAGCATTGCTTCGAGCCTTGATTGACTTATATAGAGCTTTCAATTCCGTGAGTCCTTATAATCTTCGGGTCGTCAAAACAGGGTGATGCACAGAACTCCCATGAAGTTACCTTTGTTCATCCCAGGCACATTACACCCCCACATCGTCGTGCTACATAGAGCCAGACATGGGCTCGCGTAGCGCCGAGAAAAATAAGAGCTGCAGGCCGAAATCAAATATGCCTAATAATCTCTGTATTACATGAAGTAAGGGGAAGGACCCTTATATCTTAGTGTAGTTGAAGGCGAAACTGCTAAAAACGAGACGTTTGTAGAATGCATAATCCTGTGGCATGAGGATGTCTGAATTTTACCTCTGAACTGATGTTATTCCCTTTAAGAACCCCTTTCTTCGGTTTGAGAATGATCTGAATTTTCTGCCTCCCTAGCAGCAGGATAGTCGTCCCAAGTCCTTCAAAGAAGCCGGGTTGCTTGGAACATACGTCACAGACTTGGCCACATGCTTTTCAAGACTGACCAATACTTGACTAACATCCCAGGTATTACAATATTTTATCCCCATAGCGTGATAATACACTTAAACAAGTCACTATTCTGAGATGTTTAACGGGCGTTGAAGTTGCGCAGTCTTTGCCGCGTTGATGAACTCCGCGCGCACTTCAACATTATGTCGCTTTCCGCCTCATCAAAGGGAACGTACCTCATTTTTCCTGTTCTCGAGTTGTAACTGAGTGATTGCATCACCAGGGACCCCATACTGATCTTTCTGCAATAAGCAGACATTGCTATTATCTTCCTTAGAATTGCAGTTAGACTCTTTCTAGGCTAATGGATCTTCTTTCTAGTTAAGGTCTTTGCCTTAGCTGTGGATGCCTCTGAGTAGAGAATTATAATATAAGATACTGAGACAGGGGCGAGAAGGCAAGGGCCCAGGCTTAAAACAGAGCAGTATACTATATCTATTTAAATCTCAAAAGCAATACTATAGAGGTGGTGGCCTGATCCATAAATAGACTTTAAAAAAGGGTCATAATCTAAAGTAAAGTCTGTCTAGAAGATTGCTGTAGTTAGAACGCCTCTGGTATGTGGTCTAAGTTATCGTGGGTACCGCCAGAAACTATAATAATATTATTTCCCAATATAACTAATAAGTTGTTAAGAGCGTGAATATTTAGGGTATTCTCAGCAAAGAACTGGTGGTTGAGGATATTGAGATAGTCGTGTGCTTCATCAAGGGGCCCAACAAGCATGTATTTATCAAAAAGCTGTTATGGAGTGCAATTGTGCAAAGCAGAGAGAGACTGTTCATTTATGCGGCCATATTCGAAAATCCTTGATAATCCGAAAAGTTTCCTTCTCATTATTGGGTGTGCTATCAATAACTAACTAAACTTCGTTCTCTCCAGGGCTTTAAGTTTTCGGGTCATCCATCGCTTCAGTGTGTTAATAAAATTGTTAATGGATTCAAAATTTGTGAATTTGAAATAAAACGCCACCCACCAGGCAGGTCAGAGCACCTTAAAGCCCGGAATATAAGGTATCCAACAACCAGAATGCCCGGCTCGGCTTGTCCCAGAGGGGTGAATTCCTAGACAAGGGTTTCAAAACAATTCCAACCTCACCTACTCGCCAGACAAGCGCCACCCTCTTTCTTCACTAGAAAACCCGGTCACTGCTAGGTCAAATACATAATTTAACGCCAGGACCCAAAAGCTACCATGGACGTCGATGCAGACGGTAAGATTGACCTCAAAGGTGCTTAGTCTTTCCCTAACAAGACCTATCGTCGCATATTCCAGATCTTGGTCAATAGTGATTACGTGCAACTCACGTCGCTCTTATCCGTCTTTTATGTGGAATTCTCCTGTACCTCCAGAGCCCGCCCGATAGTTCATATCTTTCTACAATTCCAATGTGCATCGTCTTCAGCCTCATTCTGGCCTATGTCTTCAAGTCGTGCGGGACAGCGTTTCGAGAGAGAAGCAATAAGCAGGTAACTAGAAGCCCCCAAACATATTTAATCAAAGAAGAGGAACGCATACATCTGGAGGCAATGACGCCGTACGACGAAGTAGCTGCATAAAGAGGCATGCGTCATACTAGCAGCCGGTTTAGATACAGCTTCGTGAATGTCAACGAGATATGAGTTGGGACGCTCGCTTATGATGCGATGGGGAATATACGAATCGATGACGTCTCGAAGCTCCATGGGGTAAATGACTTTCAAGGCATCGTGCTAGAGTATATAGCGAGTGAATGGTCGATGTGGAGATGATGAAGATGGTGGTACTCGCTTTGCTTTCCGGTTTGGAATAACTTTGTTTGAGCAGATGATATATATTCTACAAGATCATATCGCCAGCTTCAACAGCACTACCTTGAGACCTGCAGGATAGCTAATATCCTGGAAGCTTATGATAAAAAAATGGAGCGTGCGGCCATCGTTCCGTGAAAGACCCTGACATATGGGACGGAGCGCCGGCTCTGGCACCGTTCCTGAACGCCACTGCTGTGAACAGACTCATCTCCATCCAGCACTACTTTAGTCTCACAATAATGAGCTGAAGATTCAATGCTGGGATTAGAATATCGATTGCTCAGACGCTGATGCTCAAAGTACCTCCTATCCGTGGAGTTAATCTTTGCTTCACCCAGACTAAGTCCGCCGCAAAGGGAAAAGCGGACATGGTTATGCTAACTACACCAACAAGCTTTTGCTATTCTGAGTTGCTTGATTAAGAAACCACAAGCTAAAGGCCAAGAGATGCTTATTCAATAATACTGGCGAGCACCCAATGGGCCCGAAGCTGTTCGCAGACCTCATGAAAACGCTCTGCAGGGTAAAGTATTCGAACTATCTATGAGGCATACAAACTATAATATGAGAAACATCAAAGATGCAAATTGAAGCACGGTGAGCACTAGAAGCAGTACCTCACCGGCAGCCTTCAGGACTTTCTTTACTGAAGAAAGCTATACACGATATATGTCCCATCAGTACTGGCAACCCGCACATGTTAACAGGCCCGCTTGACGTTAACAGTCCCCTCAATCTTTGACTTCTCCGTCAATGCTAATGCTGTTAACAGTTGTATCCTTGCCGTTACAATTCACCTATTAGTTTGCAAATTCCAATGGATCGCCAAATGACTATTAAAAGCAGACTTTACCTTTCTTCACTGCGAGAACCTTTGGCAGAACCTTTACCAGCTGCATCCACAAGCTTATTTGAACCGTCTCAGTCAACCTAGAACTGTGCAGAGAAGCCTGTGTTAAATATAGATAGACTAATAGTTACTTAGAGACAAGGCCCAGCAACCAGTCTTGGGAAACAGCAGCAGATACTGTTCAATCAATGTTCAATAGAGCTATTCCTTAGAGCCCACCTAAATAAATAAGAACAATCACCACCTTCAATTTCCTCGCTCCTGCTTCAAAACTATCACTGGATTCAGTAGTGCGCAGCTCCTGATGCACATCTCAGTCGTAGCGGATGTCTCCATGTTCTCTCTCCCCCTCCCGACTGCGCGCTCACTGCGCTTTCGATGACCTTCGTCGCAGACTGCTCGGGGAAGGGGGGGGCGCATTTCATGCCAACTAACCCGCGAGGCGCTCTTATATATCTTTACCAAGACGCATGGCTTCAGATACCGAACGTCAGCTAGGATTAATATGCCACTGTCCCGCACGCCTGGCTATATCCTATCTGACGTGGATATGATCGCCCTGTTTGTGTAGGCCTTTCGGCAAAAGTCGAACGGGGGAAATATAATGCTACTAATAGGAATGTCCACTATGATGCCGATGGTCCAGACCATGCAATAAATGCATCGCAAGGTGCATAAGTGCCTTCCGTCCGTTCGAACGCTTAACCCTAGTAGCCTCATACACTTACACCCTTTCTATTTGTTTCAGCCAGGAACGAGGTCTGTATATGGCCTAGATCGAAATTTGCTTGTCAGTCCATAAGTCTTCTCGCCCATAATGTTGTGTAGGTTGCCACGATAATGTTGGCGGGCTGTACTTGAAACACGATGTTAGTAGCAGCAGCTACGACTTTATCGTCTACTCCACGCTATGCCCCCGATACCAGGAACCAAGAACGCTTTGCTATACCTAGCGTTTGTGCTGTTCGCCCTACGTTGCGCGTTATTCCAGATCCGAGAGAGTCGAGTTACCTAGGCTTTGCCAGAGATCGCTGAGGTCCTTGATCTGGGTTGAAATTACCGATAAGACAGAATAGTGTGGATGTAGGAGCTGTGGAAGTTCTTGGCCCTATTTAATAACTGCGGGCGAAGAAGCTAACCACAGCGGCATTCGAACTAGTTTTGGCCAGGAGCAATGGCATCGCTCTGGGTAGTAATACTAAGGGAAGGTGACAGACGGCCTACTTCCATCATCAATCCAGATTCGAGGACGGGTGAATTACAATGACGATAGAGGCGTAGCTTTCTCGTAAAGAACACCAAGCTGCCGACCCTCTGCTCTCAGGGGTTCAGAATCTCTGTTAATTGATTAGATGCGTTGGTCTTGTGGATGACTTATTAAAGGGTGAAAGAGGCTGTTGGGCAGAGAGTTGTGATTACTATCTCTTATAGTCTGATTGAAGCTGAGTTCTTTGCTGTATCCTTAGTCAAACGACCATATTTGAGCTGCATATTGCCAGTAACTTTAAAGGGGAGAAGCTTCTGTGATTTTTATATAAATACTAGAAACTGAAAACGTTGAGATAAAGCAAGAGAAGATAAATCATAAATGTATTCGTTAGCTGTGGAGATTTATGCTGGGTCCGGGTCTGGGTCTCGGCCCCACTATTGGACATGGATCTGGACTTACTGTGAATATCCGCTTCAGGGTCTCCTGAAAACTACTCAAGAGAGTGCCTCATCTGCTTGCTGCCACTACCACCGCTATTTCTATACTGCTAAGTTGTATACTGTCCTCACTTGCTCCTATATACCTACTACCTACCTCTAGGTCTCCTGTCTTTCTGCCTTATTTCTGCTAATTGCTAAAGGGTAGCTCTAGTACTTGCTAAAGGGGATATTTAAGCATAGACTTGAACAGGTTTGTGCGTCTGATAGAGTCTCCTGCGGGTAGGTAGGTTTACTGTTTTGGCGTGTCTGTTGGTTTGCTTGCCTCAAAACGGAGCCGGCCAGCTGTGTCTGGAGCATGGGAGCTGAAAGCGGATGCACAGCACTGAACTTCTACTTCCTCTAATAGCGGCTTGGAATCTATTCCACTGAGTGCAGCAACTACTAGTCATCCCCAAAATCTCACTGAGTCCTGGGCATGTTTGTGTTACAGTCTTGGGTCCTGGTTGGGGGGTTGAACTGGGATAATTTACAACTTTTATTAGAGCAACTCATGCGTAAAGTGGATTCTAGAGCTGCGCTGTCTGGTTTATTGAGAGGTGTGGTGAGTATTTGCCTTATATAACTAACTCTATATATATACTAAGCTTTGCACATAATAAAGCTTAGAATAAAATAAAAGCTCTGTATAAAAAAGCCTTCTAATAGAAAGACTATATATAAAAGGAAGCTTTGCACGAAAAGAAGCTCTGCACGTAAGGAAGCTTTGCACAAATAGCAGAAGGTAGCAAAAAGGAAATATATCTAGTTAGACTTAAACTGACAACCTCTAGCTACTATCACTATACTAAGAATGCTATGAGACTGCTACTCTACTGACTAAGCTATGAAGATGAGTGTCTTTTATTAGTAATGAATAAGATAATTAGATTAGTACTTAAAAGTTTAGTTTATGAGTCAAGCTGTTAGGGTGGACTGCTCATAACTTACTTGACATTTATGGTTTGGTTAGACGGGTATGCATTCGCCACCTAATTGCCACTGGCAACTCATGCGCGAGGAGCAGAGCATGTCTTTAAAGCTGCTATGCCTGGTACCTGCTGTAAGCAGCTGCCTGGAGACGGAAGAGGTGCACATTTTGCATGCTTGTGCACCCCATGTCCTCGTCTGCAGACCGTGGCTGCGTCTGTGCTGAGGACGATCTGGATGACAGAGATGAACAAACGCTGGCTTTTTAATGACCAGAAGCCACTCAAGGCAAAGCAGAATGCATGCCTGAGGGGCCACTCTCGGTCCTGTCAGGTTTCGAGCGCCTGACCGAATGAAAGGAAGGCACGGGTTCTGCCAGGTTGGCATGTCCGTATCAGATTCGCCGTGTCAACCCCTGGGGAGAACGATTTTCAGTGTCAGGCGGGTTTGGCTATGCCTTTTGGGTGCTCGTCTCAAAGCCGAGTTGGAAGTGGGACCACGGTAGTTTGGTGCAGCTTTATTTATGACTCAACGTATATCAGGGTGATATATCAGAGCCAGAGAGTCTTGCCAAGTGGTAGCAGCGACGGAATAATAGGCTCGTACCATCTTCTCAGGATGGGAATGACAGAGCCTTGACGAGGAAGGGAACGAGGTGACCCCGCCTATAGTAGACGTTGGCTGACGCTTTGGACTAGCGGCAATCGCCAAAATGACATTTATGCTGTGTGCTTCTGCTGACCTTCGCTGAGCTGTTATTTGCAGCATCACTCTACTGGCGACGGCAGCAGCAGCACTAGCTGGCTGAGCGTGCTGAGCCTCGTGGAGATAGGGCGCGTGTTTTACGTGGTTCTGTGCGGCTTGAAGCTGCGACGCGAAGCTCAAACAATGGCCAAACGAGGCTTCGTAGGTGTTGCCCGCGTAGCCCTCGATCGTGAGTCGAGACTTCTCGTTCGGCGCGTCAGTTTCCCCTTCGGAAGCTCAAGTCGTCGTTCTCAATCTAGGAGCAGTGATTCCGAAGGCTGGCATGTTTTCCGGGCTGACTAGCTTAGGTTGTTGAGACGGTCGGTATCGTTCTTGGTCACCCGCTAGAAGCGTTCACTGGAAACATCGACTCCTCTTCCTTGTGCAGCTTGATTGCAAGCTCGAGGTTGCATATGTTTTGACTGTGACTTGACCCTTGTTAACGATCGAAAGTCAGGTGTCGCTGTTGATTGGGTAGTCGATCTCAGAAATGAGGAGGAAGGTGTCGATTGCCATAGCTGGCAGCACTGTTTCTTGGGATCTTCTTGAAGAAGCATGGTGACGACTTCTCAGCACCAGGGTCGTTCAAAACTGGCATGATATTCGTCGATCGGAAAAGCCCTGGGTGGTAGAGGGAAGTTGAAGGCGGAATTCTTCCTATCGACGATCGCTAGACCTTCTCTCGCCACACGCATACCATGGACTGCAGGGGAGGCTGATGATGTGCTGAGGCTGTCACAGAATGCAAGGGAATGGGCGGCTTGCGTGAAGACGGCGCGCTCTTCCGTCGCAGTTCCGTACTGCTGTGGATTCAGCGGCGTTGGGGAGCGTCGGGGATGAGGCACTATCATGCGCTATCAACGGGATTACGGGAACGCAGCGATCACAAGGATGGTTGGCACTAGTCCGTTGGGTCCTGTTGTATCGTTGACGGTCTCAGCCGCAGTCTGCAGAGCGGCGTGCCGGGAGATGGAGGGGATTTCGTGGGGGGGGGATAATATTCCAGGCGCGTGGTATCATTCAGTCTTGCTATGACCACTCTGTTGGGAGCCTCTATGGACACTTCGTTGATAGTGACGTCCATGGTCCTGGCAGGTTTGCGCAACTCTTGGCCATGGAAATTGGTTCCTGCGTCGATGACAACGTGGACCGGGAAATTTTGACGTAACCCTCCCTCCCATTCAACGGTGGTGAAAAAGACCTTGCTGTGCTCAAGATGGTGGCTGAGAATCTGAAGATTCAAGAATATGCTACTTGTCTCGTCTCTCGCTTAGAACCTGGCGGCAGTTGTGGGACATGATGTAATTACGCAGCCCAGGACTCGAAGGCCACGAGACGGGACCATAGTAAGTCAGCCCTCCCCCGCCCACCGTTGATAGAATAATTTCTCCGTCTCCAACAAAGGAGTCAACCGCTGCAACCAGAGCCTCCAAGATCACTTATCTTAGGTAGGTTTTCTGGAACAGCTCTGAAGCATCTCCTGAGTTGTCTCTCTGATATTAGAGACGTGCATCCCTCAATTCAATTTAATTAATAGTATTGAAGAAGACAAGGTCTCACTCAATACCTTAGGAAAGGCACGCGTGATGTCATATGTTTGTGGCTCGCCCCTCCTCCGTGGGGTGGTTCCTTGTTTAATGCAGTTGCTGAGGAATAGCAGGTGGTGAAATCGGCAGGTAGTGAAATCGGCAGGTAGTGAAATCGGCAGGTAGTGAAATCGGTAGGTAGTGAAAATCAGCAGCTACCTTACTGAGAACCAGTAAGTACCTTAGTGAAAGTCGGCAGGCGGTGAGTAGAATCGGCAGGTATTAAAAGTCGGCAGGTGGTGAAAATCGGCAGTTGCTGAAATCAGCAGCTGCTGAAATCTCAAGATCCGACAGTCCGGCACTTTCCACAACAACTCGCCAGAGTGATCAAGCTTCACCTGTCACACCTTCGTCAGGCAGGCAAGTCAGTTCAAGCACAGCTCTATTGTCTTGTATCTCAGTGCCGCATCACACTCACAACCTACGAGACGTTCAACTGCATCAGCACAACGCATCCATCCATCCTGTCGCCCATCCAGTACAATCAACCCTGTCCACTTAACTGCGCGTCCACTGCGAACCTATTCTTGCCTGCTGCCTGTCTTGTTGGGACACGAGGTTGAGGAAGGCCGTGGTTGTTAAGACTACTCTCCTCTGCATGCGTTGAATGATGAAGAAATGACTAGTGGGTAATTCGATTGCCTGGCAGCGGACGATGGCAGCAACTGACAATGCCCACAGGACGGATAATTAACTAAGACCCGACGGACGGACGGGAGACTTCGGACTGAAACGCACAAGTCTGTCTGCTACGAACGAACCTGTCGACCCCGTCGGAATCCCCGATGATATCTGGCCCCGCACGCTTGCTTCGACTGGGATCAAGCCCGCCCCGTACCCCGTGGTCTCTCTGACCTCTATGCCCTACGCCAACTGAGATATGGCTGAGCTGCACCTGCACCGCAAAGCCGTCCCGAAGCCGTCTGCCGTTGAGTTCCACTCCGGAGCCGAGGTTTCACCGGGTAAGAGAGTATCCATACCTAAGTATCAGTGAAATCACAATGTCTTGCAAATGCAACACGCCCCGAGGTTCTGTCGACGGGGCCACCAAGACGCATGGCCGACGGATTTCTTCACGCCCATACCCAAGGCCGCTGAAGCCTTCATCCCGGAAGACGCGGTGATTACTGCCAACAACGGGTTGCGGTTTCTCATTGACTGAACTCCATCGATCGTAGCTGCCGTCGAGGGGAAAGCAGGCTTTGCAAAAGCCCTACTTGGCATGCGCCGTTTTGTTGCGCTTCCCTGGATGTCACACTTTGAACCGATCGAACCGATCATCTTAGCAGAATCGCTTAAACCACAACTGAGCTGCCGGCGGTGATTGGTGTCATTCTGCCAATACCGGTGACGTTAAACATCATGATGACCTCGCTGAGCCGTCTGGGAGGCAATGTCCGGTTCATTTAGACGGGTGTTGGTTCATGATTAAGCTGGAGGTACTGGAGATCGGCCCAGTGAACCCGGGATGCGAGGAAGCAGACAAGGCCTTGCATGACCCAGTGATAAAGCGATGAAGCATTGAATAGCTACTTGAATATTGCCGTGGTATCTAATGAACATTACCTACTAAGTAGACGTGCCATTTGTGACGTCTATATAGAGAGAACCAGCATCATTTTAGAGGACTAAATCGGCGAGAGCTGATCACCAGATATCTTGCTTCCTCTACTATCAGATCTCTATTTATATATCGCAGAAGGCCTTAACCGGAAGTCTTTAAGTGACTAATGTGAACGAGTTTGCGCGTATTTTGAATACCGAACCTATACGGTTGTTTGAAATTTAAAGAGTGTAAAACTAAAGAGTTTAAAACCCGTGAATATCTGTTCTGGCCGAAGAGTAGTAGTGGCACTTCTAGCGTACCCGCTGCATGACGACGCTGCTGCTGGGCCAGACGACCTGAAGAGCGGTGCCCTCTTAAGGTACCGAAAATGGAAGCGAAATGGAGGAAGCACGGGGAATCAATGGCGGCATCTTGTGGGTGAGGTGATCTTCATCATTAGGGGTTGAGAATCAGCCTTGTTTTGGTTGAGCGGAAATACACCTATGTTGAGGATCCGAACCTGCTCGTCACTCCTCAGAATCTCATCATTCCGACCATGTGTGTAAATCCGGACCTTTGGTAATTCTGGATCTGTAATTTTGTACCTGGCTGTAAACCCGGACTTGTATTGAAGCTGGATGTTCCCACAAGCGGGACGACAAAATCTGATTGCCGCATTAGCTATGAGAAGTGTGTCCCGATGAACTAACAATAATTTAACAGAGAAGCCCAAAAGGAACGTTGGATGGACCACAGTTTATGGTTGTTTTTTTCTGATGGGCCATGATAATAGCAATGATTGTGGTGGATCTCGTTTAGACTGGCAGCGGCATGGAGGCTCTTTGTCTTTTGGTTCTTAATAGGGCAGGACTGACTCACGGACGCACCGAGTTGCTAAAGTCGAGCGTAGGCCCTGCTGAAACCTGCATTTGAGTTTGCTATTTATTAATATATGTCTCTCTCTCTGGCTTGACGTGTGGAAAGTTGAAGTGCCCATGGTTGTTCTACTAGTGGAGGGCATATCTCAAAGCTCTTGAAGTAGGGATTCACCCTTGAATAGCTTGAGTATTATGGCAAACAAACTTCGTCAGGAACTTACCGGTTTGTGGAAGGTATTGTTATGATAAATGACTTCGTGGAGACGAAGCGGGCAAAGTCATAATAAGAAATGTGAAAATCAGCCACTAGGTCCTAGAGACGTAAAGTAGAACCTGCTACAGTTCCACTCGCTCTGGATCTCGAGGATGGAATTGACGCGTGAACATTTATGATACATGAAACCGTTCTGTCATCAGAGTTATTGCCAGATATCGTGCACGTCTCGTAATGAAGGCAACTCCACGCGTATAAATGCATAAGAGCCCCCCCCCCCCCCTCTTTCGCACGATTGAAAGCCATGATTGCATCTCATCTGCAGCAACCGTATTTACGACAGTGCCGTTTGGACTGGAGATAACTGGCTTGCAGGATTGGGGCGATTAGTGGTGGTGCGCGTGGATACTCCAGAGAAGAGGAGTATAGGGACTACTAAGTCTAAAAGCAAGTTTCGGAGTTCAGAAATAAGGCAGATCTGCTGCCATATGGCAAAGAGCGAATAAAGGACGGCGGGGGGTTTCCCCAGGGTAAAGCAAAGCAAAACGGCGGTTGACTCACCTAGCCAAACGAGCAAAGCATCTATGAATGAGATCGCTGGTTTGATCTGTTGCGGACATAGGAGATTGTTATATAACGCATTAATTAATATATACATAACGTTTTGAATGTCTCTTCCTCGCAGAGATTGCTTCCATCCGCTATATTGAACCGAAGAACTTAACCTTTAGCGTGATTACAAAGAATACCTTATAGCGTTTGGTTGAATGAGTCTCCCTGACTTATAGCGTTATTCTCTTTAGAGCATGGGGAGCTTGGAATGAATGAAACTCGTTATATCCAGGCTGGTTAAATCTAAAGTTTTCGTATGTAGCCCGTTAGTTAGATTCAGATAGCGGGGTCTACTCTAATTATCTGTCTCTTAGTGAAAAGTGGCAAACTTAAAGTCTTAGCTGTAAATGCTAGCACATCCTGAGTTATTAAGTCCTGGGCAATTAGTAGCTTAAACTCTCTTACCGACCTTATACTTCGCACGACCGGGATAGAGGACCGGGTTTGTAGACAGATATAGATTTGTCTGAAGCAGTGAGTGAACAACCTGAAGGTGCTCTGAAGTTAACCTGAAATACCCACGTTTGGGAGCCATCCTTGGAATCATACTCCTTTAGCGCCTGATATCAATATCGAAGGGATTGAGCCAACTATATAGGTAGCTGGCAAGATAAGCTAGCTAAAGGAACCTGCCAAGCGCCGACTCTATAGCGCCAGGATTAATAAATGCAACCTTAAGAAGATATTATCAGCATGTATTATGGAAGGGCGTCTTATGTCAAGGTCAGGGCCAGCAATTGTGAACGGGACCGTCCACTACGCAGAATGGCGTACGCTCTGCCGCTGCATGTTGCCCTCCACTTGCTGCGCAGTGCATGGAGGGGCCTCTGGGTTACTAGCTGTGACGTATGTGTCGTAAGGCTTGGTGTTGAGAAGCAAAAGTCTGATGGTTTGCCGAGAAGTAGGCCCCCGCTGAAGTAGGTACTGCCTCAGTTGAGGTCGGTTGTGCATATTGGCCCCCTTGGTTGTGAAGCGACTACTTTAATGCTAGTGAATGATGCTGCCCTGAGGTCAATCTGCAACGAAGAGGTCGAGAAGCTTGCGTAGAGGATTATTTAATACCAGGCTAAACTTTTTGATATGCTTGTTGCACCTGGAGATCCCAGAGTACAGCACTAAGATGGTCGGTTGCAAACACGGCTGCTGTTTAAAGCTGATGTGGAATGACAACTGTGTGCAATTAAACCCGTTATTAGGGGTTAGAGACGGGTTATCTGACTGGAAGGTTAAGGATAAGAAATTTGAATATCTAAACGTTTAAACCTGTCCACCTTTAGATCATCTCGATCCCATTTGACACTTAGTTTGTTGCAGATTTAGACCTCCCGAGGGATAAGATGAGGGTTATAATAGATTGCATCTCAGTGCTAATATAAGGTGAGTTAATAATATTAACAGATAGGCTGAGAGGCTACTGTTTATTTTCCCTAAGCCCGGAAGATGCGTGCTCCCAATATATACAGCCATTTCCGCGTCTGATTTCTCTTTGCGTTAACTATTAGGGCATGGATTCCTATTTAATGTTCTCTAGACGCCCCTATGCATGCATCCTGGTGTCTTTGGTAGAGGATCCTTCAATGTGCTCATCCCTAGGGCAAACTTGGGGAAGAAACACGTTATCCGAGCCGCTATTAAGGCTACGTCCCGTAACAATATTTGGGCAGCTGGAGAATACTAGACCTACTATGCATCCCGTGCTGGATGTCTCATGAACTTAATTTGGAGTGCTTTCACGCTTATTAAACTACAAGAAACGTGCAGAGTTGATCCTCACGCCTTCTTCATATACCCCATAGGTTAGCTATTAAGGCCTCTCTGTGATCTATCCTGGCCCTCGTAAATGTCTCCCTCGGTTAGAGTCACACGGTAGTCAAACGAAGTATGCTTGCAGGGGTAAACCTTTAAGCAAAAGAAAAAAATGAAAACTTACAAGAAGGAGAAAAAAAGACTCCCGTCACACTTTGCTCGCGATTGCATGATGAGGGCGCGTTAACTGAGAATAACGCACCCATATCTCAGACTGAGCCAATAATGAGTAGCAGAGACGTGTCCAGACGCTTTTGCAGGGCTAAAGATAAGGAGAAGAAGTTCAATTTGATATTTTTGAGTAGATAAATCTGAATTTGAGAACCAGGCGGAGGACCCCTGTCGCATTAGTTATATCTCAAACTTCATTTATTGCAGAAAAGGGGCCAGATGGTTTGCCGAGTAAGGGGATGACTGCTAGTCTGGTGGGCAACCCATTAAATATTCATCGTGATTACTATAGCCTATATTAGCTAAGTGGCCCTTTTGCGGCAAATACCTATAAACCTGTGAACGATATATGAAAGTTAACAAGAGATAGCGAGGAATTCTTCTCGAAGTCTATGTCTTACCAGCCATTTTGGAATCCTGCTTATTCCTAAGATAAGGCCAGGCCATGCTTTTTGCTAGTGGTGTATATAATAAGCTCATTGTACAGAATGAAATCCATTTTACGAAGTATCTAGCCGAAGTCGCAGGAGCGTTTGGAGCCAATGCAAATGATAGCCGCCCGTAGGCACGGACACAGTGACCGTGACCACGGGAACTGAAGGTGCCAACTAAGAGCAAGTTGTCTGAAAGATAACACTAATAACTTAGTTACAGCCAATGTGTCCATGAAGTGAGGTCGATTGCTGCTGCAGAGTGCAGACAGGAAGATCCGAGATACTGGGCGGCGAAGATCCCCAAGCCAGATCGCCCCTTCAAAATGGGCTCAGTCATAGCAGTAGATGCGATTGGTTTTGAATGATTCCTATTAATATCGCAAGAAAAGTGTCCAATAGCTGATCTCTGCATCTTGATCGTTTCTGCGTGGCAAAAGCGATGCGAGGTGTTAATGAATATCGACAAGAGCTCTTCTGGTTTGCTTAATGAATAAGAAGGTTTTGCAGGGCATATCATCTGCTGTATTAGATAGTCGTTTCATTGCAAGTTGGTCACCTGAAAGCAACAACTCTCGTCCTGAAAAGTCTCCTTGCCCGGCCGCAAACCGTCGGCTGTTAACTACAGACTTCAGTATCATCCATTCTTCCAGGAATCGTTGGCATGTGATCATGCTCACTTTATGGATGAACAATGAGCTTGGGACGCGGGCCTGGCAACGGCTCTCCGGCTTTTGTTGAACTTCCAGAAACTCAGACCACGGCGAGTTCTCGGGCGTCTGCCAATATTGAGCGACTTTGAGATCTTTCAATTGGTGCAGTTTGATCCCACCCTGTGTGGAATTTCGAGCCGATAGCTGTTAGAGTTCTGTCGTGAGTTTTGGGCATTGCCGTTAGGGGCCCGGGCCGTGGCTCCGTCGCAGACCCCGCCGCCCCACTATCGGGACCCGGGCCGGCGATGGCTTGCCGAAAGCCACCTTTGTCGCTCAAGAATCTCAACTCGAGGCCTCCCGGACTGTTTGAATTGAATTGGGCATCTTCAGCAGCCCGAAATTTATACTAAAAAACCAGACAAGCAACAGGAATTGATCTGCTGATTTCCTTTTGCCTCCCTCCAGGGTGATGTACAGAGCCAAGCCTCCAGGAATGTTGCTGGTATGTGCGTCAGGTCACAATTCGAAGTCCGCAGCAACGACCTTCCCTCTTCATTATTTTCCACCAACGTGAAGCCGAGCAGCGGATTCCGTCATTGACTTTCGTCTTCACTCTCTTTTTATGGCTGGGGTCGAATTTTGACTTCGAGACATTAAGATTTGCCCTGCGCGCATCGAATGAGCCAATTTCTTTTTTTTTTTTTTCTGCCAAATTTGAAATGGTTGAGATATGTGGTGGCTATTATCGTTACTTACTATTTTTCCAAGCCGGGGATGAGTGGTTCAAAGACTTCCGACAAGTCCCCACCACATACCGGCCAGCATTCGGATCCGTCTGTCTATCTATCGGGGCATAATAGAACTGCGAATTCAGCCTCACTATCCGCTCTCGGCCATCCTTGATTGCACCAAAGTCATGGGATTATCGGATTATCCCTCAAGCTTTCGTAATTACCCAAATAATATACCGATTTCCGGGTGATATCCATAAACAAACCCTCGACCAGAATGTGGTTGAAGACCAGAATGACCAGTCCCATTGGAAATATTGGAAATATTGAGGCAGCAGAGCTGAGCGCCCGGTCCGCAGGCGTTTTCTTCCCGCATATCGGACTACTGACGTCGTCTGCCTGATCGGTGGCTTTCAGGTACTGACATAGGGTTTTCCCATCAACACTATACTTTGGCACATCTCTGGGTTGTTGTGCATCTTAAACGGATCGCCTTCCCCTTGGGAGACTCTCGGAAGTTGTCAGGAAGCATATTTGTACAGCAGCAGCAGTAGGACCCAGATGTCATTATGTCATGATGGCACAGCGCTCGTCCAGATGTCCGCGCCGATCTCTGGATCTGGTTTACTTGGCGAAATCGCGTTGAGTCAATTGTGTTCTTCACTCCCGGTGCCATCCAAGCCATCCCGCTCATCAACTCTAACAAATGGCTAACTGAGCATGTGATAAACACATGAATCATTACTCTGCAAATAAATTCGAGATCTGCATTACTACCGAAGTTAAACCAGAGTTTCATTCCTAGGCGATATTGAAAGTCACGGAAGATGCGCACCTATGGAGTCAAGCAACCCCCATCGATGAAGCTGGAAACGGTGCACTTGGTTTGAATGGAAACGATCGGCGGATCCTGCAGCTAGATTGACAGAACTTGAAGAGTCTGACCGTGCCAGTAGACACCAGTTTGGTCTATCGAACGAGTCCAGTTGCATCAGATTCTAGACTGATTCACAGGCGAAGGGACGCTGACTTGAGCAACATGTTGCCGTGTTCAAGCTACGTTTCGCAGTTCAAAATGTCATTCTGTCAATGCTGAAGTACCTATAGGAAAGTAAAGATTTATTGGATAATGAGTCGCGTCTGCAATCTTCGTCTTCCGCCGACTTCGGCCTCATAGCCTGTCATTGCTCTTCATGATGTTGCGGAACCTCGGCGCTATCCACGATATTCAAGCCCACTATGTGGGACCTATTCATATTCATACCCGCAGTAGATCATGCACAAGCCTGCGGAGGCTTGGCAGATGGTCTAGAAAGGATTGAAAAGGGTTCTGTTCCTCCTCGTGGATTGAAAGTGAAGTTTCGCGAGACACGCTTGGCATACGATAGTCTAACAATCAACAAGACGGCCAGGAGCGAGGCTGAATGGTGCATGAATTCTGCGCTGCGGTTGGGCGGTGATAGGTGTTCCTCTCCGAAGTGCACGAATTGAGCGCTTTCACATGGAGCGCTTGCAAATTTTCGTGGTCGCGGGATAGAAGAACTCTGTCTGTAGAAGTAGAGCAATGAGGGCTTTGGTGGGGGAAACTTCCCGGAGGAAGACCTGGCAGTTATGAGCTAGATGGAAAGCTAGACTAGCTTGTAGATCACTGACCTTGAGACTCACAAGCAAAGTAAAATAGAGGAGCATTGTTAAAGAAGACTAAAGAGAAGAAAAGGATCTATGAGCTGCTGTAAAATTAACGGACCGTTTCGAGAAGGGAAGAAACAACGGAGAAGGTTGGCGTTTGCCTGGACTGTGTATGTGATATGGATGAGCCTTTTCGCTTGTGGCCTTTCCGGATTTAATACATATGATGACCACTTGAATCGGCTTCTGCGTCCAGGAGTTTTAAAGCTGCGTTGCGGAAAGATGAAATTGTTCACATGAATCCCGTTGGCATTATAGTTAGTAATCCTCCACTGAAGCTAGGGAATACCCAAAGCTTCAGCTGCGGCCAGGAAAAGCGGATGTTATGGGAGAGGCGCTTCGCAAGAGTGCCAGGATTACATAAGTGAGTCGTGTGATTGCTGATACAACCATCCAAGAGAA
The DNA here is from genome assembly GCA_036785495.1 of Colletotrichum neosansevieriae. Taxonomy (NCBI): domain Eukaryota; kingdom Fungi; phylum Ascomycota; class Sordariomycetes; order Glomerellales; family Glomerellaceae; genus Colletotrichum; species Colletotrichum neosansevieriae. Next base: position 94,000 of record JAVHLV010000170.1, on the reverse strand, counting down.
GATAACTTCTGCGAGGCGTCAACTGGGCAGACGGGTACCGGGACTTTGGTGTCAAAGGTGCTGCCGCTGGGAAAGACACGGCGCAATCCGTTTCATTCGGTTCAGGCTATAAAAGTAAGAATTCTACTTCGCCTCATCTGGCGCTTGCGTAACGAACGATGTCAACCGTACATAGGCATCTCCAATCTACTCAGTCCTTGGATTCATAGGAAAGCATATTGATTCGGAGATCTTCAACTGCAGAATCTGCCTGGCCACAATGAGGGCTAAGTTCTAACGAGAAGCAGGACTTCCTTAGGGCAAGCTCGAAACAAGCAACCATCAAAGCAAACTGAGGAAACTTGGGCTGACGACCTCAACATCTCCTGGGCTCCTTCGCCAGACATGACAATCGATTAAAGGCTGACCTGCTCCTCGCAATCTGGAACCCGAGGGGCTTTTAGGAGATCTTCTGGCATTAATGACGTCTTGCTACCAAACCATATCCCAAGCCGGCAATAAACTAGTGGTGAAGTCGTACGCAGTTGGTTAGCCGTCCGCTCCACGACACTATTTGTGAAGGATGCATTGCAAGTCAGCTAGGATGTTGAGAATGTAGACAAGAGGTGCGATACGTGGTTCACGTACTTCGCCGTGGGCTGCACGGGGCGGACTCGGCGGAGAGGTGGGCCTGATGGTGCGGCGGCAAGACGAGCCATACAGACATATAGAACGGTGATTAACGAGCGTAATGTAGGTTGACAGACGATGCTTGTCTGTGGTATGTAGGGATGGATGATGGACGGAGGTCCTGCAGAAGAGAAGGAAATTATGAAGGTGATGAAGTCGACGGGAGGTTGGATGTCGTTGACAATGAAGTGGAGGTGGAGGCGGTGGGGGGGTACAGTGTACCTTACCTTAGGGGGGAGAGGTTAGTGGGGGTGGTGGTCGCAGTGCATCGACGTGAGGTACCTTATGGTGAAGTAGGCAGGTACGTCAGTTGCCTGCCTGCCTCATCTCAGTTGGGCAGGGGGGCAGAGCAGCGTGTGGCCGTCAGGCAGGTACGACCGACCACTCAGGGCGCCAGCACTGTGGGGTACATATATGCGCCTGGGATGCGGGAAGGGGGCAGTAGTGTATGGCGACTGCTGGAAGTTGCAGCAGGCCGCTGGGTGGTGGCTGCCTGCTGCACCGTGCACGCCTCGATCCCGTCATGTCCGGTTTCTGTTTCCGTTTCCTTTGGCCCTGGCCGCGTGCTTAGACACCGGCCCCACCTTACCTCCGGCTCTCTCCCGGCAACCGGAATGCATCCTGCTTTCTTCCACCTCTACAAAGTCACTCTGTATATCTGCATGCATGCTCCTGCCCCAAACCCGTTCCGCCTAGCTTGCCAGGATGCTCTTTATAAACCCCAAAGTACGCTAGACAACTCGGCTTTTGATCATTCACGTACACCAAACATGCAGAGGTTCGGATCGTGGACAAGACATAGAAATACTGCCAGAAGGTTTGTAGCTGGTTCCTCGGGTTTGGCGTCGCAGTGATGAAAGGCTCTGCCGGGAACTCTGGGTCTGTTATTCCAGCTTTGATTAGGCAGACGGGGTAATTATCGTCTGCTATATCAGCCCAGCGACGTACACCTAGACCTCTGGACGCTTGCATTGTGGTGGCCGGCGTTTGTGTTCGTATTGGCGGTGTCGGTTCTGGATGCGCTGGGGTACATGGACTGTAGTTGGGAAAAGTGACGGAGGAGGTGATGGACCATCTGGCCGAGGAGCTGGAGACGTCATTGGAGTTGAGTTCGCCGTCACAACGGGAAGCCACCTCCACTCCACAGCAGTGAGTGGTGCATGCTGGCTGATTTGTTTCGTCATTTGAGGAAGGCGAGCAGGTTGTTTGGACATTAATGGCAGGTCCCAGGGGCCAGGTGCATTCCTCCCGTCTTCACAAAGGGCAGCAGCCACCAGTCCCCCGGTTTTGCTTTGCCTTCCTTCCGCAAAGGCAAGCCAGAAGGTCCGACGCTGAGGTACCTAGCAGGTCGACAGCTCGTCTCACCATGTCCCAGAGCACAGAGCACATGATTATGAGGGTGTCACACTGGTGCAGTGGCAATATCCACTGCAGTTCTGGGATATTTCATCTTTTCAATCACCTTCAAGCTGCTTCGGGAAATCCTTACTTTGCGCGTCTGCAGCACTTGGTGCACGCAAGGCATGCAAGGCACGCAAGGCTTGGACACGTCCAATCCGACAACAAGCCCAGGCTGAAATTTGTCAACACAGATGCTCTTATTTGTCAAAAACACTTCTGTGTCTCACGGCAAAGGGCCACTAAAACCTTACAGAAAGAAAGAGGAAGCTGAACTGAAACAGACACAGGTCTCAAAAGTCATCTTTCATCAAGATTTAAAACATAGCTTTACAGTTATGCTTGAAATGCTGGATTGACAAAGAGAGGGTCCCGTCAACGCATTCATTCTGTTTCGGAACGGAATAATGTCAAACTGATCAAAGGATTTGTCTCTGTCTTGGCGATTTACTTCTATTGTGTTTCTGGAACCATAGAGGGCTTTCCCGTCGTTCACTTCCATCAGCCCATCACAACGTTAACACGTATTCAGCATATAAAGTTTGAGAAACAGACGTCGGCATACGTTGAATTTCAGCATGCAACATACTACTCCAATCAGACCAGACATACACAATGCCTGCTTCGGCCCCCCATTCAGAAATGCCTCCCCGGGCACTCAAGCGCTTCACCAGTCTTCCTACTTGGACATCCACATCTCGGATACCGTTTTCAACTCCTCCGACCAACTCTTGGAGAAATGAAACTTCAATCCCCACCGTGCTAGTGCCACACACCCTCAATCAAGTTCACCATCCTCGGAAGCAAACGGCATTTGAAGGCAAAGTGAGCAGGCGCTTTTCCCTCTGCCATATACCAGTACCAATTTCCATGGCTCATCTAACATAATAAATGTGATTAGGCCAGAGAGATTGTCCGTTACCTCGTCATGCTCTTGCACAATGCTGTTGCAGCCTGTTTCCTGGTTCTTATCGGTTTCCTCTTGGCAACGTCGCTGGAGGTTCTGTGTTCTGTTTCGTGTGGACCTTTGGGCATCACAGGCGGCGGAGCAATGGACGGCCCTAAAGGTTGGGTCTCATGTGGCATGTGCCGGTGGATGGCGGCAGTGATTGCTGGTTTCAACTTTCAAGAACACAGCTCTAGTTGTGTTGCGCATCATTCGTGAGGTGCGGGCTTAGGATAGAAAGATTACGTCTTTTGACCAGATTGTGGAAATCTTGGGGCGTTTGAGAGAGGCATCTCAATCCACTGCACTGCGGGTTGCGTTTTCTTTTGGGTCACGTTGTACTCACTCCGCCTGATTTTCGGCCTCACTCGCCACCACCCGTTGGAAGGTTTGGATGCTCGGCATCCTATGTGTCACAGCCAGAACCGTGTCATTCTCCACAGTTTGTTATAGATGATTTCGTCCATCTTTCCTGCTGTGTTCGTGTCCATCTGTGTCGTCATCTCGTCTAGGAGAATTAGGCCTACATCGGCTCCGCCTCCGTGTCTAGCCTGTCTAGTGTGGCGTCGTACATACTGGGCCAGAGAAAGGAGCTGCCGCTGCGGATTACTGAGTGTCTTCCAACCCAACACGGTGGCTCGTAGTAAAGCGCGCGGCGAGGGCTATGCGGTGGAGGCGGAGATTTTCGACGCTTGCCTTCTAGAGCATGGCCCCGAAGAACCGGGAAAAGCCAGCCATCTTGAGAGCCTTGATTAACTCTAGAGCAAAGGTCGTTGGTTACCTACCTTAGCCATCAAAGTGACTGCCGTCTGAGCTGGGATCACCGCTTCGTTGCGCACACGCGCACACGCCCGACGTTAATGGTCTCAACATGCCTGTCTGACGTTATCATGCAAAGTTGAAGGCGATTCTTCATTGCGACTCGAATACGTACAAGATAATCCATGCATGCCGAGAGTGATGGAAGCCATGTGAATAGTCCCGGCTTGAACCAAGAGATATCCAGTCCACTGACTTGCTGCTATGCCCGTTGCTTTGAGCCTCATTCAAGAAACAGACCGTGACTATGTCTTAGTAAAGTCACCTTGCAGTCTCAGGTCAATCGCCACAGGATAGAATAATTAGAGCTGAACTTACGGAGAGATCTTGAGGCAACATCAGAACTCAATTGCACCTCTGCATTAGTTCATCATCTGCGTACTTACATTCGTTCATTAATTCGACTCCATCTCACAACATAAATAAAACGGACAGACACCAAAGGTCTCCAGTGAGGAAACATCAGGTCTCCCATAACATAATCCTTGTTTATCTGGTGCTATATATTGTTATAAGTAGCAACAAGTAATTTCTGCACATTCTTAGGTAGTCCGCCACCACTCCCAGTACTATACCTCCAGCCGCAATTACAAAACAGTGGTTAAAATTAATACTAGTCGCGTCAAGAAGCCCCCAATCCATACGGAATTGAGCTTCATACTCTGCTCAAATAGCACATTCTAAGGCGGATAATGCCTCCCACGTCCACTAGAAAGCATAATCATGCCGCCGATAGTATGATTCCTTCTTGTCAATAAAATGTAAACAATAACTAGTATTAAAGTTTGAGCTATAAAGGGCATACAGAGTCTATCAAAGAAGGTGAATAATAATCAAAGGTGGTCTAATAGTAATAATCTTACAAGTCTTTCAAAATAAACTACGTTTTGGTTGCTGCTAGCATAGTTCCGTCCATTGAAGACAATATAGTAGATATGATAATAGTGTCCAAAGGCCTAGAAATCGCCTAGGAACAAGTCGAGAATACTAGAATCCCAAAGTGGTCTGCACTATTAGATTTATAAATGGTTTTGAAAATCTGTTTCTTAATAATAACTATAAAAGGTGGAAAGACTAAGCAGAAACAATAATACCTAAGTGGAAATTAGCAATAAGCCACTATAGTTATCCTTATAATTAGTTAGTAACAGAGTTAGGATATCTCACGCTACTTTATTATTGCTGATATTTAGAATAGCCTCTTTAAATACCGTTTATAAATATTAACCCTCCTTCCTCTATCCTCTTTTATTCTTACTTATTATAATATATAAGGTGTGTGTTTTCTAAGTGGTACTTAGAGATAGTTAAGTGGGCTTACTGTGGTTTCTGGCATACAAAAGTAGCTTATTGCTATCCTCTATGTTTTATAGAGGTTAAATAAATATAATATATGCTAATTGCTAAATAGTAAGAGAGCTTTCTCATTATGCTTTTTGAGGGTTAGTAGAATTTACACTCTAGAATGTTTTCCTTTATCCCATATCCTGAAAGGTTATATAATAGTCTTATAGACGCTAATAACCTAAGCCTTCTAGCAGTATAGACAGTTTATTATAGACAGGGACTGCAAGAGATAAGCAGATAAAGATGCCTATTTCTATTAAAATCTATGCTAGTTCTAGATAAGAATAACTTAAATATATTATAGGAGATAGCTAGTGAAACTAAATACTACTACTAGAGTTTGTGAGATTAGACTCTAAGAAAGGAGGTGGTTTGATCTTAGCAAATTAGGTAGTTAACTGAAGATAGTAAATAGTTATAGTGCTATAAGTACCTAGTCTTTAGAAGCTTTACTATGTTAATAGTAGTTCATCTGTGCCACAAACAAGCACTCTGAAGGTTGCATAGAGAATTAGAGGGAAAATATAGGTAGAGGGTTGAATAAACTATTGGGGTCAGTTACAGGTTCGCAGCAGGGGTTTAATAAGTTCATTCTCACGTCCTTAAAGGTTTTGCTGGCTGTTATCTTAAGCGTAGTTATTTCCATTAGGCCTATAGTGATATACCTAAAACCACAAGAAGTGCTTCAGTCATCTTAGCGCTGCGTGAGCGTCGCGTCATTGAAGACTATGTTCGCCGTTTCCACCCGTAGGTCTCATCCCTCCCTAGCCCACAGTAGCATACATACATCTTAATGGATCGGCCCCCAAACAGCGTGAGGCAGAATCAGTTGTTGTCCTCAGCATGGAGTCTGCTATGGCACACAAGCATTCTCAGCCGTCACAACTTTAATGTTACTGTTTAACTCACTTGTTGATTTGAAAACGTAGCCAGCCTATGCTGCTAGACAATCTCCTTGAAGTTACTGAGGATGCATAGGGAACGGAAACTATAGCGAGACACACGCCGACAGTCGTACAAGAGATGCGCAGTTCCTGTTAGATGGGCATGCTCGCTAGAGATGCCAGGACGGCGCCGGAGATCACTCTTAATGTGATAACCGATTATCCTGATTTCCTGATCTCCTGGAATTCTTGGCACCCGGATCGGCAGGAAGAAGGGATGGACCCTTGTCCAGGTTTATTATTTGATCAGAACATCGACATAATGCATGTGCAGTGCTTATCTACGTTGATTTCCTCGAGACATGCAGACGAAGCTTCAGCCGCAGCCTAGTGTCTCAAACATTGGCGTTGACGACCTTAACAATGTTCTGCTGGGTGAGGACATTTTGATTGTCAAACATATTTAAAGTGATGTTTGAATAGGCAAAAGAAAGAATTATGCTTGGGTGACCACTGAAATGATCACACGGTTGATAGTTTCAATAGCCAGGTTCTTGATGAAGAATCCGAGAGGCTATTTTGAGTTAACACCTGTTGCAGAAGAGACCTTAGCAACACGTTTAGCCTGGGGCAGGCTCATGAACCGCTCAGCTATCACTCCCATTCGCGGTGTCTCATTTGCCGTCGATCATTTCAATTATGCCTTCATCTCATCTGATCTAAATCTCCTGTACTAGTCGACTACTTTATTTCATTTTTAGATTAGCTTAAAAAGACCGGTTCAACCTGCAATACCGAGGCCCTATCGTCATTGTCTCACCCCGACTTATGAGCGGATGCTGTTGACTCTGAAGTTGATCCTGGGTAATCAGTGCATGGCGGGCATGTGCCGTAACCTCGGCTCCATTAGCCCTCAAGGGCGCGCAGACTTCCGTGTCCTGCTCACTCATTCCAACCGCCCAGCTAAATCGGTGTTCAGGAGTGGCGCGGGGAAAAGATACGTTTCCTGTCATAGGTATTGCAAGATCTATATCATCATAAAACTCCATCCAGTAATAACAGCTTGGTGCTGTATCTAGCAACATGGTGTGCTCGGTAGTGGAGGGCTCTCAGCCCAGGTTGGCACAGCTCCCAGCTTGTTTCGTCTCCAGACGAAACAAGCGACGGGAGCACTACGAAGCTGGGGCGCAAATCCAGGATTCTGATAGAGACAAATGTTTCCGGCGAAATTGCAACAGAAACTGCCCTGAGATGTTGCCGTTAGACGGCTGATCTTGGTGTTGCGGCTTGCCATCCGGGGTTCGAACGCCGGACACTCCGATGTGGGGCCATGCCGGTCTCTCGGCGCCGGAATCGGCAGCTGGTGGTACCTTACCTAGGTACCTAGGCAGGCAGTTGCGCCAAGTCCCAAAGAGGCAACTGCTAATCCCAGCGACATGGACGAGCTGCACCTGCCGGAAACCACTACGGCCGCACTCCAGCAAAACATCCGCTGCTGCAAGGCACACGTTAACCTCGAATCAGCCTGCAAATTCCTCGACGCAATAGGTAATCAAAGGTCTTCCGGTTGCTTGGTATCAGCCTTATGTAAGACCATTGAAATGGAATAAATGCAAATTACTAATGTCCACAGGCCCGGCCGCCCTCCTCCATCGTTCAACTATCCGATCGAAGCCAACGCCATGCCACGAAGAACGCCCACTGTTCGCTTTGGAAGACTGTCGCCCATCGTATCGCAATCCCCGGCATCGTCAGTGTTATCCAATGACGACCCTGCTGCCTTCTTACTCGTCGAAAGAGACATGGATCTATCCAGCATCGCCCTGCCGCAGCCCCACCTCAGCAGAGGCAGGCGCACACGCAGCAGCGCCCGGGACGGCCACATCACGGCCTAGGGCGCCGTGCCAACGGCCCCCAACAGTATCTGGCACCAGTTCTGTGCTGCTGTCCGCCGAGGATACCATCCCGCCTTGGCCTTCGACGAGGACGAGATAGAACGCGTTCGCCTCCAAGCTTTGGCAAACGAATGGGACTGGGAGAGCTGGGTCGCCCTCACTGTCGAAATGACCTTCTTCATCGGCCGTCAGGTGTTTACGAAGATTCAGGGAACAGGCCGGGGGTGATGGTGATGGCCGTCTTGACGGAGTCGCCAAATGTTGACTGCTTCTGCTGTCGCGGTCAAACTGATGCGTATGCATACCTCCTGACCATTTGCAGATAAATGGGTCTGGACGGATAACGAGCATGCAAATGTAGCCCATTCAAGGGCATTCACAGGGATGGAATGATCATGGTAGCTACGAGGATAATTTGCCTGTAGTATTTCCTGGTTTGATACTCCATGTACCAATCAATTATCGGCATTTATTCCCCGAAGTGCCCACAAAGCTCTCGTTGAATAACATCTAGATAAACATACTCAAACACATTTCGATAAGGTCATTTCGCGTTAACGGTCTTTTTGTCGTTCCATGCCCCAGCACTACTGCCCCCCCCCCCCCCCCCAACAGCTCATTAGGCAAAGGAGCACTTCTCTCCACCCTGTCGTCCGCCAGCATTTCAACAAAGACCAGATCCATGCCTAACCAGTCCCGTGATATTTCTCTGGACCTCAACAACTTTCAATTGACCCAGAGCTCGCCAGCTCTCCTTTGATAATTCCAGGTTTCAGGTTCGCCACCAGATTGCTCATTTACATCAAGCACAATTGTTATCCACAGTGTCTGCTTTCTCAAGAACAACATCAGCGAAGTCAGTGAGAGAAGTATATATCTACACTGGCAACCCTGTAGTTGAAATCTCCTGGATGCACCTGCTTAACTGCAGGTTATTACTTGCTCTGCTCAAGGACCTGTCTTGCTGTCTGCAATAATGCTCTTGCCGCAAAGCAGCCCTTGACGGGCACAACGTCTGCTTGCATAATTAAACCCTGTGTTTCTGGCCTCCAGGAGTTTGACGCGTGCGAGAGCTGGGTAGATGAGTATATAGAAAACGCAAGAGGTTCTCGCTGTCCCTTGCGCTATCTCATCATGAACCGTTGGCTGACTACGCCACGATGGCTACTGAACTAAAGTAACAATAACCTCAGTTATATACTTAGGTACCCACTGCCTTGTTATAGACAGCCGAGAATGCCTGAGATGGCGCTAAAGACGCTCCCGAACTGTCTGAGAATATCTATAATGATAATCCAGTAATATCTCCTCAAGATTACTATATGTCTTGTCAGCCTATGCTGCGACTTGACAGACTTCAAACACGTTGCGTGCGCCCGCGAAAATGCGAGGTGGGCGTAAAGAAATATTGTCAGCGAAACGGTACTGATGGAGGGACGCATTCGCGCTTATACTGCCCGTGACATGAACAGATGGCTACTCATACAGCAGTTGACGATGTCACGACGACGAACATGTTTCCTACTCCAGGTAATACCTAATGCCTTTCTTATTCCATGACTTCCTTCCATAAAACTCACGAATCCGCTAAAGAGGGCATTTGTCGAAGAGTTCAGAAAGCTGATGCCCGCCCGAACTTCAGCTCAATTTTCCCGGATCGGGTGGAACGAGTGAGCCCAAGCTGATGCTATAGGTGGATAAAAGAATTTCAAGACAGCGCTTAGTGTGGTTTCCGAACGACAGTGTACTTTGCTAAAGCCCACTTGCAAAGCCCAAGACCCGTCCCTCAAGGGGACCATTCCGAAACGACCAAGTTCACTTCGTAGCAACATGTCTAGCCCGTCATTGGCGATGGACTAGAATTATTAACGTCAAAATAGGTCATCTGATTTGTCCTCTTTCACGATTTACTCGCTATTGACTTAGAGTTTGCTGGGCTGCGTGGGTAGTCTCAAAACGCGCAATGTGGACATCAGCATAAACAGATTAACCTTTAAGCTAATTAGTAAATTGCTATTTAATTAAACTAGTATATCTTTAAAACTAGCTAGTCTTATTATTACTAAGTATTATAAATATATATATAAAAGTTAAGTAATATAGTATATATTTTAGTATAATTAATTTAGTAAACTAAAGCTTAGTTATAATATTAAAATTAAATAATATAAAGCTTAGAAATATAGTTATAAGTAGTAACTTATTTTTATAGTATATTAAAAAAGAAAATAGCGTTTATAAAAGTACTTAAAGCTTAAATATAGTTAATATAATTACTTTCTTAACTTTAAATCTTTTATATACTTCTTATATAACTATTTTTATAGACTTAATAAAGCTATAATTTAAATAACTAGTTATTAGGTTAGTATTAAAGTTTATAATATATATATTATTATTTTAGAATAATTCTTTAGGTTTAACTTTACTTAAAGAGATATCTATTATACTAAAGTATAAATTAATTATAAAATGCTTAATAGCTATTTACTTATTATAATATTTATTAAGCTTTTTAATTAATAAGATATGTTTTCTATAGTTAAGTAAGTTAATAATAAGCGTCATCAGTTTATAAGCTTTATTTAGATTCTTTCTTATTACTTCTAGATATAGAAATAGTTTTTAGAGATATTTAGCTTTAATAATATCTAGTAGCTAAATATTATTATTATAGACTTTAATATCTTATTACTTCTAGATATAGAAATAGTTTTTAGAGATATTTAGCTTTAATAATATCTAGTAGCTAAATATTATTATTATAGACTTTAATAAGAAAATAAATATAGCTTCTAGTAATATATTTCTAGAAGTATAGTAATAGCTTTATATCTATTATATTAACTATTATAGTATATTAAAACACCTATTAAATATATATATAAATTTAACCTTAACCTTAACCTTCTAACTATAAAGTAGTAAATTAGTATACTAAAAGTATATTCTATAGTATAGATCTATTCTAGACCTTATTCTATAGCACCTTACTTAGGGATAATAGAACCTAGATTAGTAATACTTAATTAATGAAGCTAGAATTAGCTATATCTATATAACTTAGGTTATAATATACCCCCTAGTTATAAGCTATAACTAAGTCCTTTATATAAAAAGTTATAATAAGCTAGAAGATTCTAATTATAACTAGTAAAAGTTATTTTATAAATATAAATCTCTAATTATATATACTCTCTTATAATAAAGAAAATATATTATAAAGGATTATTTAGCTAATAAATTACTATTATATAGCTTTGAATATTATTACTTATTTAAGAAGATATAGCTAGATTTAATTCTAAAGTTACTCCTTCTATCTAAGATATTAAAAAGAATATTCCTTAATACTATTTAAGTTAGTATACTACTTACTACTTTTTATAAATTTTAGGTAGCTTATTTACTCTTTCTCTCTCTCTCTAAAAACTATATTATAACTATATATTAACTTAAGTATCTATATAATAATTATATATATATTATATCTTAAGTTTAATGATTATTCTAATTATAGCTAACTATTTTATAAAATATACTTTTTAATAAGCTCTTTAACTTAGCTTAATAGGTAGTTAATAAAATAATCTATAAAAAGGTTTACTAAAAAGCTAAATATACTATTAAAAGATATATAAGTATAAGCTTTCTAAATAAAGCAAGAATGAGGCTATTAATAAGCTAGTTCTTTCTCTCTCTATAGCTAGTTATTTATTAATAACTTAGTTAATAAAGAGAGAGAGGCTATTATTAATAATAATAAGCTTACTCTCTCTCTCTATACTCCTAATTATTTATTAATAATAAGAAAGATAAAGTAAGGAGAGCTATTATTTAATATACCTAACCTAACTATATTATTATATATTATATATTTAATATCTCTAATCCTTTATCTAATATTCTAACTCTAATATAGCTCCTTAATAAGTAGTTTCTAGCTAAATAACTATAGATAAAGCCCTTTAAAAGGCTCTTTAGTAGCTTTCTAACTAAAAGCTTTTTAATATATTTATAATCCCTTTCTTACTTAATATCTTCTAATTATTATTTAAGTTTATAGTTATAACGCAGCCCCCTGCAAAAAAGACTACAATAAATTCACCCAGTTTATAGGTATAATTTGGAAAACACTATAGAGGCACTTTAACCTATACTCTCTACTAGTTAAGGATAATAATATAGGAACCTGATATATTCCTGCTAGCAAGCAAACCCTTGCACAAAGTTAGATATATACTCTGGCTAAATAGACTAGCAGAATAGTAATAGCACGGGCAACGCTGCGCTGTACGTAACGGGGCTAATTATATTGGGGCTAAGTATCTAATTATTATTTAGTAGTATATAGTATAGCTATCTAAAGATAGGCTTTAGTTATAGCCTCTTAGTTTTTATATCTAAGTAAGTAGTATAAAGTTACTTTAGTAGTTTATAACCTTAAGCCCTACTCTACTTTACTAAACTATAGACTATACTTCTTTAATAAGGATTTTAATAAGTAGAATAATAAGAACTTTATTCCCTTTAATAGAGATATAACCCGCTTTAATAGGTTTAATAATAAGCTAATAATTTATAATAGAAATACTATAGAGATTTCCCCTCTAGACTATAAAAGATATAATAAGCTTTACTAAAGTTATATATATAAGATTTATAGATAACTTCTTATAGAATAAGAAGTAAAGCAGAGAGGTAGTTATGATATAAAAATATTACCTATAATTAAATATAGGAAAAATAGGCAATAAACAGTATAAGTACTATAATATAATATGATATTCAGATAGAGCGAAAAATGTAGATATCAAAAGGTATATATATTAATAACTGCATAGATATCTAAGGCCTTAGAAGGCGGGGGAAAAGGTAGGTATATATAGAAGATTTGGTTCCTAAGGCTTCGTAAGTGCTTACGGGGCCTTCTAGCTTAGAGTTAAACCTTATTAGGTGCATTATACCTTATTTGGTAATAATAAGGTATAAGGTTTAACTTAAAGCTATAAGGTTTAAACTTTAACCTAAAGTTTAACCTTATTCTTAAACCTTATTTATTCTTTGCAAAGTATATTATATGATTACATAATATGTGTAATTTGATATATATACCAAAATATGCCATTTTTAGCAAGGATTCCAAATATACTATCTATTATCTTATACCTCTTTTATCTATAGAGTTATAGCACTCTAAAGGTATAGTAATAATAATATATAAGTTCCTTTTATAGCAATAGGAATAAAATATTTCTTATAATATATATTGAGTTTATAGTTACAACGCAGCCCCCTGCAAAAAAGACTACAACAAATTCACTCAGTTTATAGGCACAATTCGGGAAACACTATAGAGGCACTTTAACCTATGCCCTCTACCAGTTAAGGATAATAATACAGAAACCCCATACGTTCCTGCTAGTAAGCAAACCCTCGTTATAATATATATAGTAGAGTAGCTAGCTACTTATTTAAAAAGTACCTTAGAGATACTAGATATTAATATACTAATAATAAGAATTATATTTATATATCTATCTCTATTATAGTAAGTATCCTATTATATATATTAAGTTCTCTTTTATATATCCTAAAAGAGAGGCTCTCTAAGGCCCAAAAGACTACTTTTAACTAATTATATATTACTATTTATACTTTATAGAATAACTATAAGCTTAAATAAAAGCTATTAAGCTTAATATATAACTGAGAACTTTAGTCTAAAGTTAGAAGTCTATTTTAGTAATACCTACTTAAGTTATTAGGAATATTATATTTAAGAAGCTAGAATAATAATTAAGGCTATTCTAGCCTAAATTTATAAAGGTTATTATACTCTTAAAGCTTCACCCTAAATTAAGAGAGATTGACTATCTAGTCCTTATTTTGATATTATAATCTTACTTTATATATTTATCAAGTTTAATATTAATCAAACTATTTAAACTTCACTTTAAGTAGGTTCTTTATAAATATACCTATTAACACTTAGTTTATGAATATATAGATTACTTTAAATATGCCTACTAAGTACTCTTCATATAACTATATATTTTAGATATTAATATATCTAAGCTATATTATAATATACTCTCCTAAGTTTATAATAAGATATATAGTCTGCTAATTATTATAATAAACCCTTTAGGTATCTCTAAGATTAAGATATATATTCTAGAAGAGTCTATATAGTATTATTACTTTTTTTACTATTACTTAAGGCTTAGAGATTCTACTTCTATTATTAATATTATAACTATACTTTACTATATAACTTTCTACTAAATAATATCTCTAAAGCATAAGATAATATATTTTTATAAAAGTCTCTATATCTCCTTATTATCTATAAATAATATATCTTCTATAATTAGGAGTTCCTAAGTACTCTCTATATATCTATAGTTAATTATAAAAAAGTATATTAAGTATAGATATCTAAGTATCTAATTTATTACTACTAAATATATTTTAGAAAGGTTTACTAAGACGTAAGAGAGTTATAAAACTATAAATATTATATCTAGGTATACTATAACTATAATATATAGAATAGAACTAATCCTTTTCTAAAACTTCTTTATCTATATCTTTATAGCCTAAAGGATATTATTCTTAAATTTAATTATTAATAGTAATATAGCTATGTAAATACTATCTATAAGTTTAAATCTCCTTACTACCCTATTAATATATATTATATATATAAAGTAGATTTTATATACTACTCTACTTTATATAAGATATATTTTAAGAGGCTATTTTATAGAGCTTTAGTCTTTAAGTATATATCTCTTTTTAAAACCTTTTATCACTCTTTAGCTCTCCTCTTAATTAGTTTTATAAAAGAAAATAAGAACGTTATTAATATAAAAGAGAATATAGACTTTATAGTTTAGATCTATAAATAGATAAGAGATTTTTCTATATAGCTTTATCCTAAAATTATAAAGTATTAAGCTAAAGTTCTTATACTATAAATATAGTAACTCTCTTAGTTTATATAAGGGAATTAATAGAGATATATAATATTTAGATTTAGATATATAACTTTCTTAGGTATATAAGATCTCTATTCTCCTATTAGCTTATAAAAGAGCCTCTCTATTAATACTTCTTAGTAAAAGTAGTTAATAAACCTACCCTAATATCCCTTAATTAATTATAAACTTATAGCTATTTACTAATTTTCCCTTCTATTTAAGATTTATAAATTAATTAGTATATTTATAAATCTTAATTAGAACTTTTCTTTTTTATTACTATAAATGTTAAATTAACCTTAAGTTTATATCTATTTTATAAACCTTAAATACTTTACACTTTTCTATTTTACTAATTACTATTTAATAACTCTTATTAGCTTCTCCTCTACTAAATACTTAGCTATAAATACTTATTACTATTCTATTCTCTTGTTACCCTATTTAGATCTAGAATACCTAACTATCTTTTTATTTATTATTAAGAAAAGATAAAAAGCTAACTTTATTATATCTTCTCTATAATATAAGTAACTACTAACTTATTCTAGCTACTAAGAACATATCTATATTTTCTTATTAATAAAGGCTAATTCTTATATTAGCTTAGTATAGCTTAATATATTCCTAGCTAAAAAGAGACTAGCTAGATATTATTCTTTAGCTAGCTATATAGAGCTATAGCTATTTTAGGGTTAAGAATATAATAGTATAGACCTTAGGAAGTAGACTTCTAGAGCTATTGATATAAATATACCTCTTACTTTATAAATACTTTTCTCTTAGTAAGCTTACTATAGATTTTATAGTAGTATAGAATATATTAAAGTTAAACAGTTATAGATATAGTTTTTAAAAGATATTAGCTATAGGTTTCTATTAATAGATAGAGACTGTTTGATCAATTAATACTTTTTTATTACTAAACTAAGGGCTTTTAATAAAGGTATTATATAAAATTTACTAAGGTATTCTAATTTAGGCCTAGAGTACTTAATACTTTATTCTATATATAAGTATTCTAGAAGCTTAACTCCTAATCCCTAACTATCTTTTATATAATATTAACTAGTTAGTAGAAGTAGCTTTAGCTATCTAGTAAGTATTCTTTAATATTATAGTTACTTAACTTAGTACTAAAGTAATATGGATTCTAAAGTTTAGATAATACTTAATAAAGTAGTATACCTATTATACCTTTATAAATAAGTAGGTTCTATAAAGATGCTAAAAGATTAATTACCAGTTATTAAACTCCTTATAAAGGCTAGTCTATACCTTCTTAAATACTAGCTTAGGAGAGCCTTAGTAGCCTATTTAGCCCTAATATAATCGGCCCCATTATATATAGCATAGCGTTATTTATCTATGCTATTACTATTCTACTAGTCTATTTAGCTAGAGTATATATCTAACCTTATATAAGGGTTTGCTTACTGGTAAAAATATATAGAGTTTCTATATTATTTTTCTCAACTAGTAGAGGGTATAGGTTAAAGTACCTCTATAGTATTTCCTAAATTATGCCTATAAACTAGGTGAGTTTGTTATAGTCTTTTTTATAGGGGGGCTATATTATAACTATAAACTTAAATACTAGCTTAGTCTCTATAAATATAATAGTCTTTTATATCTCTCAAACTCTATAATAGGTATAACAGGCTTTTCTATCTATAGTAGTATAGATATAAGCTTAATTATTATTACTAAGTTAAGCCTCTACTTATATAGTTAGTTTATTCTCCTTAAACCTACTATTATTAATAATATAAAAATATCTCTTTTACTATTTTTACTTAGCTTAAAGTAAGATATTTAAGTTAATATAATAGATATAAAGCTATTACTATACTTCTAGAAATATATTACTAAAAGCTATCTTTATTTATTTCTTAAAGTCTATAATAATAATATTTAATTAGTTAATATTATTTTACTAAATAAGTTACTAAATATTATATAAGCAAACCTAAAACTCTTTAAGCTATTTATTATTAATCAGACTAAATATAGTATTAAAAGTTAAATTAAGATAGGTTTATCCTATAGCTTAGAATAAAAAAAACTCAATATAGTTAGTATTATAGATATTATTAAAGCTTAATATCTCTAGAAACTATTTTTATATCTAGAGATAGTAAGGAAGAATCTATATAAGGTCTATAAGCTAATTAGGCTTATTATTAGTCTACTTAACTATATAAGGTATTTCTTATTTATTCAAAAGCTTAATAAGTACTATAGTAAGTAAATAGCTATTAAGCTTCTTATAGTTAATCTATACTCTAGTATTATAGATATCTCTTTAGGTAAAGTTAAACCTAGAGAACTATTCTTAAATAATAATATATATATTATAAGCTTAAATATTAACTTAGTAGCTAGGTATTTTAATTATAGCCTTAATAAGCTTTTAAAAGTATCTATATAAAGAGTATATAGAGTGTTTAAGGCTAGGAGAGTAATTATATTAGCTATATCTAAGCTTTAGGTACTTCTATAGAAGCTATCTACCTTCTTTATATACTTTAGTAATACGTTACTATTTATAGCTATATTTCTAAGCTTTATATTATTTAATCGTAATACTATAATTAAGCTTTAGTTTACTAAATTAATTATACTAAAATATATATGATATTACCTAACCTGTATATTTATATTTATAGTATTTAGTAATACTAAAACTAGCTACTTTTATAAAAGTATTAACTTAATTAAATAGTAATTTAGTGGTTAGCTTAGAGGTTCTAGATATAAAGAGGTTTAGGATATTTATAAATAGTAATAAAGAGGATTTTATACTTAATAAAGTTTATAAAACTATAGTTTAGTATAAAGATATATAGCTTTCTAGAGAGCTTTATTAATAAGGAGATAAGTATAGAAGAGAAGAGTTAATATCTAATATATAAAGTAATAAACTCTATATCTCTTATTATCAATAGATATATTTATATAACTATAATAGGTTAATATTAAGCCTTTACTCTATACTAATTATATAGTATATAAAGCTAAGAGTAGTTTAAAATTAGGCTACTTTAGGCTTAATTAGTTATTAATTAAGCTCCTCTTTAGGCTAAATAGATATATTAATATAATATAAAGGTAATATACTATACTTAAGACTAAGTATAGATATTATAATATATTAAAGTTAGATAATAGATTAATCATATATAAAGTTATTAATAAGAAAGACTTTATAGTTATTATAAATCTCCTAAGATATTTTATTTATACTAAATAAGCTAATTAGCTCTAACTAGATCCTAAAGTACTTTAGGTATATACTAATAGTAAAGATATTCTAGAGAGCCTTATTATCTCCTTATCTATAATACTAGCTTATATTAATCCTACTACTAGAAGATATAAAGAAAGCTATTAAACCTAATACTTAATAATATTAAGGCTTAGGGAAAAATATATAGTTAGTAGTATTATTACTATAAGCTTTATAGTTTAGGTTATGATATATAGAGAGTAAAGAGCTAGATATAGAGATTAGTAAAGATATTATTAATCATAATATAATAGATAATATAGTTAGAGTTTATATATTAGAAATATATTAGGAGGAAAAAGCCATAACTATATTAATAGTAACTAGTAGAATTTAGTATACTAATATTTTAATTTTAAGCTAAGAAGAGAATAGAGATTTCATATACCTAGGAAAGTTATATATCTAAATCTAAATATTATTTATCTCTATTAACTACCTTATAAAATATCCATTTAACTTTAATATACTTATTATCTTACTTAAAACCCTTAAATAACTTATATATAACTAGCTCTCTATTTAGTATTTTAGTATTTAGGTAGGTATTTATAATATTAAATTAATAAATCTTAAGTTTAAAATAAGCTATAATTATAAATATTATTTAAAGTATTTAAGCTATAAGTATACCTATATATATTTTCTATAAACTATCTATAGGTTATTTATCTCTATATATATAGTTAGGTACCTAGACACTTTATAGTACTAAAGATATCTATTTTTATTATATTTATAGATAAAAACCTACTTAAGTAGAAATAGTTTCTACTATATATTCTTGAGGTTAATAATATACTAAGTTTCTATTTAATATAGTATTTTAGCTTTATTTTATACTACTTACTTAAATATTAATTAGAGCTTTAGTAGTAAATTCTAAAGGTTCTTTTAGTTCTTAAGTAGTTTAATTAGGTTATCAATATAGTATTTATCTTTATATATTATCTTAAGCCTTATAGCTTTATATATATATACTATAGTACTAAAAACTATATACAGTATTTTATATATATAATTTCCCTCCTAAATTGCTCTTTTTTAATTAGGTAGAAAGGTATTAAAGAAGTCTTATTATAATAAATTATCTCCTTTAGAAACTAAGTTATTATTATATAGTATTATTATAAATACTCTATCTTCTACTTCTAACCTATATACCTAATAGCTATATCTTATTACTAAGCTATAATTCTTTCTTTTATATTTTTAATACTTTTATTTTCTATTATACTATACCTTATTTATATTAAGCTCTTTATTTTATAGCGTAATATTAATATATTTACCTATAGGGTACTATATATAATTTCTATCTTTATTATAATAATTAATATTTAGAGATAGTTATTACTCTAGTTAAGGTTAGAAATCTAATATTAATAGCTCTACTTCTCTAATATTCTCTATACTTCACTATTTCTTACTTCCTATCTTTAGTATACTTTTAGGCTCTAGGGTATTATCTAGGGTTATTAAACCTCCTACTATATTAAAAGTATTCTTTATAATATGCTGTTATATATTAATATCTTAAGTACCTTAAGTTAAGGCTTCTAATTTACTTAGTAATGCTTCTAGACTTTTATAGTTACTAAACTATTTTAAAATTATATTAGCTATATTAAGAGGCTTAGTAATTCTATTAATAATTTCCTATATAATAGTATACTTTATTATTAAGTTTATAGTTATAACACAGCCCCCCTATAAAAAAGACTATAATAAATTCACCCAGTTTATAGATATAATTTAGAAAACACTATAGAAGCACTTTAACCTATACCCTCTACTAGTTAAGGATAATAATATAGAAACTCTATATATTCCTACTAATAAGCAAACTCTTATATAAAGTTAGATATATACTCTAGCTAAATAGACTAGTGAAATAGTAATAGTATAGGTAATACTATACTATATATAATAGAGCTAATTATATTAGGGCTAAGTAGGCTACTAAGGCTCTTATAGTAACACCTTTACTAAACCTTTTAGTAAGGTGCTATAATAAATACCTAAAAAGTAAACCTTTTAGTAAGGTATATATAAGAGATAACTCCTTAACCTTCTAAGAGGTTCTTATAGCTAGAAGCATAAAAAGCTCTACTACTATAAGTAGGGCTTTATGCCTATCTCTCTTCCTTATCCTTATTCTATAACTTATAATAGATCCTCTAAGATATTAGCACTATACTTAGTATATTAATATACTAGATATATATAAGGTATACCTCTGACTACTAGTAATACAAACTAGATTACTATAGAGTTTAGTATTAATATATTTAACAAAAACTCCTCTTTTATTAACTAAACTAGACTATATAAAGAGTATATTATTAATATAGCTCTTAAGAGAGCTCTCCTTAATATCTCTATAGAGAATACCTATATATATAGTTATATTATATAGAAATAAGTAAATATAGTATTAAAAGTTAAATAGGTTATTATATACTCGATCTATTAGTCCTTCTTTTAATAAGCTCTCTATAATACTAAGGCAGAGATAGCTCTATAGGGGAATATTAGTAAGTATAGCTTGTGCTAACTACTTTAATATAGAGAGAGTATTGCTAATAATAGCATAGCTAGTAGATAAAGTAGTAATAGAGATAGTATTAGTAGTGTGGGTAATAGATAAGAGAATAAGTTAATAGTTTAGTAGTTAGTAATTAAGTAATTAAAAACTATAATATTATTAAACTGTGAAGTTAAGGATTATAAGGCTGTTTAGTAAAATAGGTATATATAAGTATTGCTGTGCTTAGGATAGTTATAATTATATAACTAAAGGCTATATATATTATTAGGAGGCGTGGAGTTAGAAGGTCTGTTGCAAAGTAGGTAAAATCACTATATAGTAGCTAGAGGCTAATAATAAGCTATAAAGTTTAACTAAAAGTAAAAGTTTAACCTTATTCTTAAATCTTATTATTCTTTATACAGTATAACAATGCTTATAATTATATAAGGTATATAAAATAATATATATACTAAAATATACTATATTTAGTAAGGATTCTTAATCTATTATTTATTTTCTTATACCTTATATACTTATAGCTAGTATAGCACTCTAAAAGTATAGTGATAATAATATATAAGTTTCTTTAATATTAATAGAAATAATATATTCCTTATAGTTTTTATTAAGAGATTAGAGAGAAAGTAAGTAGTATTAATGCTAGTAATAGTATTAAGAATATATAGAGTTACTTTACTTTTAAGATATATAATATTATAGATAATCTTATAATTAAAGTAGTAATTCTTTTTAGTAAGAATTTAAACTATTAAAGAGCTTTAGTATTTAATTAGTAGTCTTAATAGATTTTAGTTAACTACTTAATTACTATAATTTTAATATAATAACTAGTATTAAGTTTATAGTTATAACACAGCCCCCCTGCAAAAAAGACTATAATAAATTCACCCAGCTTATAGGCATAATTTGGGAAATACTATAGAGGCACTTTAACCTATACCCTCTACTAGTTAAGAATAATAATATAGAAACTCTATATATTCTTATTAGTAAGTAAACCCTCTAAATATTACTATATAAAGTTAGATATATACTCTAGCTAAATAGACTAGTAGAACAGTAACAGCGTGGGCAACGCTACGCTATATATAATAGGGCTGATTATATTAGGGCTAAGTAGGCTACTGAGGCTCTTATAGCAATGCCTTTGCTAAACCTTCTAGTGAGGTGCTGTGAAAAACGCCCAAAAGGTAAACCTTCTAGTATAAAATAACTAGTATAGTAGAGAAGAGTAGCTAGCTTAGTAATAAAAGGGTAGCTAAATTAGTAATAGAGATACTAAAGTTTAATATCTATTAAATAGTTAGCCTAAGTAAAAGTCTCTTTATTATTAAGAAGAAGCTAGGTATAGCTCTATTTATAAATAATAGAGATAATAGTTTTACTCTATAATAAATATATATAGAGATTATTAAAGTAAATACCTAAATAATCTATATTATTTAGGTAGAGGAGAAAAGGATTATTAAAGAGTACTATATAAAATATTATTTAACTAAATATAGTATTAACTATGATAATACTAAATAAATCCTTATAAGGTTTATTACTAGAATATACTCTTGCTTAGCTAGTATTTACTTTATTTATCCTAATTAATAAGTAAGAATATTATAAAGTAATACCTTACTACTAGCTAGTAGTAGAGACTTTAATAATACCTAAATCTAGTATAATACCCTAGAAAACTTCCTTAGAGTATCTACTATTAAGTATAAATAGCTATATAAAAGTAAAGGTTCTAGGTATAAAAGCTATATTAGAGGTAAAGAGAGTATAGAGTTGCGCGAGGGTTCGGCGAGGGTTTAGCACACGTTTAGCGCTGCTTACTAATACCCTTACAATTGCCCCCCTCTCTAAGGCCTTAGTCTCTAAGGCTCAAATTAGCTCTTATAGGCTTGGCTGCGGGCTTGTTTAAACAATATCCCGTAATAATATAATCTAATTATCTAATATCTAATTACTGCTTATTTCAGCGTTATTTCAGCGCTCATTCAGCGCGTATTTAGCAAAAGTCATAGTGTAATAGGGTTATCGCAAACTTAATGTATACCTATTAAATATCTATATGGGATTGTTGCAAACTTAATATATACTTATAGTAAATATAGCACGGGGCTGTTATAAACTTAATATATACCTATAACTATATAATATCTGGCATAGAGTTATTGCAAACTTAATATATATCTATAACTATTATATATCTTAGGTTAATACTAAGAATACGCTAATTATATACTAAATAGCAGCTATATAACTATAGTCTTCCACTATAACTATAGTTAATAGTTATCCTCTAACAAATTGAGATACTTAACCTCTTTAATAGTCTATATAGCATTTATAGATATCTTTAATACCTTTATTAGTGCTTTTAGTGCTAGGTTACTACTAGCTTAGCAATAACAGTCCTCTATATACCCCTTCTAGAAGCAAATAATATAAGTGTGGTTCTTCTAGCACTTATTAGCAGTATAGCCTATATAACTATATATTATATAGTCTCTGGAGCATATAGTCTTTACAGACTATTTAGTCTCTAATACTTCTATAATAGTATACTGCTTATAGCATATCTCCCAGACTCTCTTAGCAGCTATAGCTATATCTAGCAGCTTCTAGTTATTAAACTGCTACTACTCTAGATCCCTCTAAACCTATAAGCTTAAGCAGTAAAAGAAGGAAAAAGCTAGTATATAGCTATTCTTATAGAGCATTTCTAATACCTATAGTATTACTAACTACTTAGTGAAGAAGCAGAGAGGGCTCTAACCCCCCTATTAGGCCTTATAGAGTAGGCTATATAGTTATTGCTCTTAGAGAGCTAGGTTAATATAGGATTAGCAAGTAAACGCTAAAAAGTCAGCCTATATAGTATTACTAAGGATAGCAGTATAGTTTTACTACTATATTTAGAGTATAGATAAGATCTTTATAAGTATCCACTATATATAGTAGCTATTAGAGGTATTGCAGAGGTTATTTATATCCTATATAGTAATAAGCTAATCTGCTACTTATATAGGAGTAGAGTCCTCTTTAAGGGTAGTATAGAAGGAGACTAGAGGGCGCTTATATTAGCATATAGCTAGCATATAGGCAGCAAGGATATATAGGAGGTCTGTATAATTATAACCCTGGCGTTAAATAATATACAGGAGCTCTCTGATAACTATATTACTTAAGGGCATAGTTAAGGGTATAGCTATATCAGCAGTTATTATAGTGAGCGCAGTAGATAAGGCTAGTGAAAAAGTTTCACTATCAGCACTAGTATCAGTAACAGTGCAGCGGGTAGTCAGGCATATAGCTATTATTCCAGGCTAGTCTTTTTAAGATAAGGTAGAAGTTATATAATTATAAGAGTATAAGTATAGCTAAAGGCCTAGACTAGAGAAGAATAATAACTTTGCGTAATAATAGGTATATAGTAGTATATTAAGTATAACTTAGCTTCTTTTCTAATAGTGTGTAGAAGCCCCTTTTAAAGTGTGTGTGCGTTGTGCAATGGTTTAGTAAGGGTTTAGTGCACGTTTAGCGCTGCTTACTAATACCCTTATAAGAGTTAGTAATAGGGTTAATATCTATAGCTATATAAGAAGTAGCTTAGTTTAGTAGTAAATTAGTTAATTTATTACTATTAACTATAAATATAGTATGAGTAATATAGATAGTAAACTTATAAAGTAAGGTAGGCTAAGATTATAATCCTAGCAGTAATTTTATAGATAATACTTAACTCTATTATTAATATTTAAATTAGTAATAAGAGGGTTTTAGTTATTGTTATTACCTTTAGAATTAAGTAGAAAGGCTTTAAAGTTATCCTTAGTTAAGTTTTAAGAATACTTAGACTTAAACTTATTAAACTCTTAAGTATACCTATTAGCAAAGTACTTCTATAAATAAGAATTAGGCTTATAGTAAATCTAGTAGTATCTAGAGCTACTATAGTAATTATTATATATTAATTAATAATATAGAGGAGGTGTCTATTAATGTAGCTAGTTTTAGTAAAGTTTACTATAATTAGAGTAATTTTAGTAGAAATTATACTATTAGTTACTATTTTAGAAGTATTAATCTATATATATTATATTAAACTTATTAAGGTTTTTAGAAGCTATAAATTAGGTAGTAAGGCTTTAATTAAAGTAGAAAGGAGTATTAATAGCTAAATAGAGAGTATTATAATAATCTTAAAGAGTTATTAAGTATTTATAGAGAGCTAGTTTATATATTTAAACTCTTTAGTAAGTATTATAGATTTTATACTAGAAAAGAGTATTATTAATATTAAACTCCTTACTAAGAATAGGTTTAATAGTAGAGAGAGTTTTAGTTAGAATTTTAAGGTTTTTAGTAATAGCCTTACTAAGACTTTTATATATAAGGTTAGGTAATATAGTATTATTCTATAGTTTCTTATTAATAATATAGAACTCTTTAGTTTTTCTTAGGTTACGTAATCGTTGATAACGTAATCGATAGCTCAAAAGGGAAATAATAAGTATAAATAAGTTAATATTGAAGTGTCTACCTTCTAAGTAAAAGGGAGTATTCTAGAGAGGGAGAGGCGAGTTATTTATACTTAAGGCTTAGTTTCTAGAGCCTTCTATGGCTGCGTAAGCTGCTTGCTAAGCTGCCCCACTTATTTCCTTATTTGGGTTATTTATTAAGTAATTCAGTAACCCAAAACCCTTTTAGGTTTAACCTTAACTTAGGCAGTGAAAGCTAGCAGTTTCCACAGCTTTCTAGAGGCTTCTTCTAACAGTATACACAGTACTAATAGTACT
The DNA here is from genome assembly GCA_036785495.1 of Colletotrichum neosansevieriae. Classification (NCBI taxonomy): domain Eukaryota; kingdom Fungi; phylum Ascomycota; class Sordariomycetes; order Glomerellales; family Glomerellaceae; genus Colletotrichum; species Colletotrichum neosansevieriae. The sequence continues at coordinate 68,414 of JAVHLV010000170.1, read as the reverse complement.
GTAATACACTGTATTACGTAATCAACCTCTATTATATAGCCTCTATATTATTATATATTTTTAGTATAGGGTTTTATAGTATATCTCTTATAGTAATAAAGTAATAAATTAATAATACTAGTTAGGCTAATAAGCTTAACTAAGAGGATTTAGGCTCTATTTTAGTTACTATATAGTTAATATTTATAGGATTAAGGAGATTATAGTATTATATTATTTATAAAAAAGAATAGAAAAGAGTCTATAAACTTATAGATAGAATAGAAGCTATAACTACTTCTAGCTATATTAAAAAGAAGAGCTTATATACTTATAGGAGAGATAGAGGCTATAACTACTTCTAGCCTATAATTTATAACTACTATCTAGAAAGAGAAGGAGGTTAAAGCTTTCTTTCTCTCTATCTACTTAATTATTATAGATTAAATTGCTATATAACTCTTCTCTTTTATTATTAGATAATTTAAATATTAATAAACTTTAATATTAATACTAATATTAAATTATAATAAATTATATTAACTACTTCCTATATTATATCTAAGTAATATTCTAAGAAATCTAGAAGAGCCTTTAAAGTTAGTATATCTACTTTAAACTCTTTTAGCTCTAAAAACTATACTCTAGATATAAAACCCTTTAAGAAAGCTATATTTAAAAGTATTTAGAAATAAGCTTTTTATTTTACTACTATAAATAATAATAGGTCTAAGAAGTTTTTACTTTTATAGTTTTAAAGTGCTAAAATTAGTTACTAGGTTTATACTAGTAAGAATATCTATAATAAGTATAAGAATTATAAAAGTATAGCTTCTCTTAGACTATAAAGAGCAGGCTTAGACTAGTAGCTAGATAAGGTTATATCTATAAAGGCTACTACTATATCTTTTATAAAAGACTTAGCCTCTCTACTTACTATTAGTACTATAGAGGTAATTAAGAAATTAGCTAAAACTATATAAAAGTAATATACTACTACTCTAATTATCTCTTATAGTTTAGAGGCCTCTAAGTTTACTAGTAATAATATTTCTAACTTCTTTAAGAATTATCTATCCTATACTAAGCTCTATAAATAGAATAAAGAGAAGATAATTACTCTAGTTAGCTAGTATTATATTAAAGCCTATTAGTAAACCTTTAAAAGTATTTCTACTTAATATAATAATTAGCTCTCTTTTAAAAATAACCTCTATAAGATATATAGTATTATAAACCTAAATACTTATCTAAACTCTAATAAGAAGCTTTAAAGCCTTATTTCTAGCCTAGAGATTAGTAATTCTAGATATATCTCTAAATTTCTTACTAAGATTAGTAACCTTTAAAATAGAGCAGCTAAAAAGAGACTATCTATACTATCTAATATAGAGATTAACTATATTATCTTTTACTACTTTTCTAAGTAAACTATAAGATATATTTTAAAGATCCTCTATAAGAACTATTAGAGTCTCCTTCTAGTTTCTTAGATCTAGATAGAGGTTATAATTACTAGATAGGTTTAGTCTTAATAGATATATATATAACTATAAGGTATTAGAGAGAATATCCTAGCTAGTATACTAGTTACTATACTTAAATATAAGTAATTAAGAGTATTATTTATAAAAACTAAGTTAAAAAATAAGATAACTAGTACTTCTAACTAAAAGGTCTAAGTAAATAACCTTACTATCTACCTTAAAAATATAGAGATTAAGCAGATTAGAACTAAATACTACTCTAATATCCCTTAATATAATTATACTATTAATAAAGTTAGTATATATACTATTAATATATCTAACACCTAGCCTATATAGAAGCTCTTATAGTATAACTATTATAGTAGTAACTCTTATAACTATAGCCCTATATATAGAGGATATAGCTATATACTCTTTAATCTAAGAGGAGGCAGTTACTTAAACTTTATAAGCCTTAAATCTTACTATTAGCTAAGACCTCTAAGATTTATAGAGACTATTAACTCTAATACCTGCTATATCTATAGTGAGAAAGAATATCTTACTAGAAATTATAAAGCTACTAGAGCTTTTTCTAATATAAAGTTATACTTATTTTATAGAGGCTGCTAGTAGATTAGCACCCTATAAGGTTCCCTCTATATCTAGGTTCCTAATAAAGAGATTAATAAAGGCTACTAATAAGGCTAATATAATCTAATAATTATTTCTTTTCTAATCCTTATAGCTAGTATAAATAAAACTAAGCAGCTAGAAACTAGTATCCTTACTCTTTATAGATACTTTCTAAGCTTTTAGGAAGTTAAGTTCTAGTTTAAGAGCTATAAACAGTTTAATAAGTATATCTAGTATGCTATATAGGGAACTCTAAAGCCTCTAATCTCTGCTTTAGCTATAAAGGCTCCTCTTACTAATATAGTAACCTCAGATACTACCTATAATATTCTTAATATCTATATACTAGCTTCTAGTATTCTAGCTATTATTCTCTTTATAAATACTAGTATTAATACTATAACTAGATTATAAACTTAGAATTACTATATAATATCTTATCCTGCTACTAGACCTAAAAAGAGGGTCTATATTATAGACCTAAATATAACTTATTTTCCCACTCCACTTCTAGAGCTTTATATTAAGGAAGTTATAGATAAGGATAAGAATATTCCAGTTAATAATAGCTTCTTAGAAGCTACTAAAACCCCTTAATCTAAGTCTTTTATTATAATATTAGAGAGCTAAATCCTTACTAAAAACCTATAAGCTAAGTAAGCAGATAGGAAGGTTACTATTTCTAAATCCTTTTTTTACTAGGTCTAGTATAACTATAATAATATAGTCTATAAGTATATAAAGCTAGTTATCTAGAACTACCTCTAGTAGAATAGTAATTAATAGCTAGATATATTTATATTTATAGAGAGAAACCTACTTAACTATATTATAAAAGCCTCTAGATTAAGTAGCTAGCTTATATAAGAAATTAAGTATTAAAATAATATATAAGTAGATCTAATTCTTATATCCTAGTATAAAGCACTTTTATAAGTAGAGGTTAGTGCTATTAAGGCCTATATTTAAGCCTAGATTTATAAAGAGGAGGCTATAATAGTTTAGATACTTTATAAAGCTGCTATAATAGATTAAGAGTAAGGTTTAGATATAATCCTCTTTTACCTAGTATTTTACCTAACCCCCTTCCCTTTAACTAGTATCTTTTCTCTCTTTATAGATATAATCTATAGTTTCTAAGCCTTTATAAGTAGCTTAGTACTTTCTATCTTTAATTAACTACCTCTCTATAATATAGCAGGTATTAATATAATAGATATTATCCTATCTAGTACTTAATCTAATAAGAACCTTAATATACTAGTTACTTCTCTTAATAATTTAATAGAATATCTATACTATATTATAGTTACCTGCTAGTATAGAGTTCTTACTATATAAGACTTTATTATACTATACTTCTAGGTTACTATAAGAATTAGCTAGTTTATATACTTAGAGTAGTATAGAATTATTAATACTAGTATTACTATTAATATTATCTTAGAGAAATATATTAGCTATAATAGAATATAGGAGAGTATTATTTCTATATATCTTAGAGTCTAAAGCTTTATAAATACTTAAGCTATAGTAACTTTTAAGAGTATTATAGTTAAAAATATTTATATTAGCAGCTATTATATATCTAATATCCCCTTCTTTATTAGCCTATATAGTAAGATATCTAAGAATATAATTCTTAGAGCTCTATTTATTATATATACTAGAATAATACTAGAATACTTACTAATTTAGGTAATTAGTATCTTTTAGGCTAGTAATTAGAAGATCTATACTTCTTTAATATTCTATATTTTAGATTTTACTAGTTACTTTGCTACTATACTTTCTAATTCTACTAGCTTCTCTTATACTTAGTAAGCCTATTTAATTCCTATAAAGGAAGGAAAATAGAAACTATTACTACTAATTCTAATATAGTAGCTAGCTTAGTAATTATAGAAATTAATAAATAACTAAGTAAAAGTCTATAACTATAACCTTATAACTAGAAAAACTAACCTAGCTTATATATATTAGAGGAGGTAATACTAGTAGTAGAAGCTAATTTACTAGAAGGCTTTAACTTTCTAGTCTAAGAGGAATTAGAAGAGAATAAAAAGGTTCTAGTAATATTTAATAAAGATAGTAATATCTTCTATATAGTACTTAAAGTCTCTCTTAAATAGGCTATTATACTAAGAATAGAAGTAATTATCTAAGCTATATTAGAATTATAAGAATATACTTCTAAATACTAATCCTATAAAGAAAAGCTATATTATAACTATTATAAACCCTTTCTAAAAAAGTCTTATAAATATTACTATTAGAGAAAGAGAAAAGAAGCTAACTATATAAATCCTAACTATATATCTAGCTATAAAGTAGAGGAGGTTTTAGTACTTCTAACTAATATTCTAATTAAGCCTCTCTTTTTCTAAAAGTAAAGTAGAGATAGAGACTAGCTAATCTATTAGTAAAAGGAGGAGCTAATCCCTACTAAGCTATATAATAGTACTAAGCTTATATTATTTAGAATAGCTAAGTATCTCCTTATATATAGTAAGGCTACTCTTTTTAGAAACTAGAAGATTACTATTAGTATTCTTAATATAAGAGAATCTAAGCATACTAGAGCTTTTAGCTATATAGTTAAGGGATTTAACCCTATTATCTAGAAGTATTATAAGAAGTAAGTAATATATAAGACTAACTTACTAAAGTTTATAACTAATAAAAAGCTTTAGTAACTTCTCCTTTTTACTAGAATATATTTCTTACTCTTTATAAATCTATTTAACTTAGAATAGGAGATTAGATTTAATATAGCTAATATCTAGATATACTATTAGTTTTATTAGAGAGAGAACCTCCTAGAAAAGGTTCTAATAAGAATCTGAGATAAACTAAGAACTAATTATATCTATAATAACACTTTATCCTTTATATATAGAGAGGTTAATATAATATATAAGATAAAAGATAAAAAAGTCTAGCTAGTTAATAACTTACCTTCTAATAGCTTAGTATCTAAAAAAGACCTAGAGTAGAAGTTAAAAGCCTAGATAAAAGTAAAAGAAAACCTTAAACTAGTATTAGAAAGTGCTTTTATAGATCTTATTTAATTAAAGTTTTTAACTATTTCTAAGAGGGAGTAACTTATAGTAGAATAACTTAATAAGATTCTAGTAATAGTAAACTACCTTAACCTAAAAGAGAAGAAGCTTCTCTTTAAAGTTCTAAGTAATAGAGAGAAAGCTCTTATATAGAGTTTTAAGTATTATAAATCTATCTATCTATCTATAGCTCTTCTATAAGTAATTAGAGTTATCTCTTATAAAGCCTAGTAAGTAAGAAGTATACTAATTCTAAAAGCTTTAGAGAGTAATATAATAATAATCCTAAAAAACAGGCTAAGAAAGGGTATCTTTAAATAAAGTTATATAGCTTACTAGAACCCCTTTTTTCTAGTTAGAAAGAAGGATAGAAAGATATATCTTATTAACTCTATAACTAAGGTTAATACTATTACCCTATATAATATAGCTTTACTTCTATCTAGTAATAAGTTTTTAGAAGACTTTATAATATACTAGCTTCTCTTACTATTAGATTTCTTTTCTAGGTATAACTAAGTTCTACTAGATTTATATAGCTATAATATTATAACCTTTATAATACTAATTAGCCTCTTTTAGATATATATTCTACCTTAAAGAGCTACTAACTTTATAGTCTAGTTTATAAGAGTTATAATATAAATTCTATATAATCTGATTCTAACCTGCTATAAAGCTTTCCTTAATAATATAGCTATTAAGAGCTCTATCTTAAAATATAATAATAAAGAAGTTCCTAGTTACCCCAGACTATATAGATATATCCTAGAGTATATCTAGAATATTAATAAGATTTTTATTAATATTAAGTTAGCTAGCTATACTATTACTATTAAGAAATTATAGTAAGCCTAGTAATCTATTACTATTATAGAATATATTTATAGTACTAATAGCTAAAGGCTAGAGGAATTAAAGATTATTAAAATTAGAAAATAGAGGGTCTATAATAACCTTACTAATCTTAGATCCTTTCTTAGTATTATAATATTCTATTATATTTAGGTTTAGGGGTTTTTAGCTATAGCTAGGCTACTTATAGTGCTCTTAAAAAAGAATACTCTATTTAAATAGAACTAGCCTTAATAGTTAGCTATAAATACTCTTAAAAACTAACTTACTTCTACTCCTATTCTTATTAGACTTAACTATAGTACTAATATAGGTAAAATCTACCTTATAGTTAATACTAGTAGTCTTAGTTAGAGCACTATTCTTAGTTAATATATTAATAGTAAGTATATAGTTTCTAGATATAAAAGTCGCTTATAGGCTAGTATAGAGCTAAACTATAATACTAGAAAGAAGGAGTTAAGAGATATACTTAAAGCCCTTAAATAAGTTTACTTTTATCTCTATAGTTACTACTTTATACTAGAAATAGATACTAAGACTCTTATTACTTAGCTTAATAGTACTGCCTCTAATCTGCTTAGAGCTCTTATTATCTAATAGATCTTATAGATTTATATATTTAACTTTAAAGTTAAGCACCTACCTAGAAGCTAAAATATTATAGCTAATAGATTATCTTATAAACCTAGCAGACTATTAGATAAGCTTAACTAAGATACTAAAAGAGAAATTAATAACTAGATTAATAAGCAAATCTTCTTTATAGATCTAATTACTATCTCTTTTTTTAATAAAGTATAAGTAGATAGAGATAGAGTTTACCCTATTAAGATTCTTATTACTAAAGTTAATAATATTCTATAAAAGTCTCTGAGACTTATAGATATTTCTAATACTATACTAAATAGCTTTTTATACTAGAATTACTATTTATACTAAATTACCTACTATCTTAGTACCTTAAAATAGCTAGATAGAATTAAGCCTAATCTATACTATAAGTTTAAAGAGAAGGCTAGGAAATTCTTTCTAAAGGATAAGTTATTATTTATATATCCTAGTATATATAAGCCTACCCTATAATAAGTTATAGATAATTTATAAACCTAAACTAAGCTTATTATAAAAGTATACTAAGAGAGTAGGCATAGAGGATATAATATAGTTATTAAATAGTTAGTAGAGTAGTATTACTACTATAGCTTCTATTAATAAGTTAGTAAATAAGTTTAAACTTATAAAGATTATTAGAAGCATAAACCTAGATATATAGATAACTCTTACTATTTCTTAGTACTCTTAGAGCTGCTATTTACTTATATAGTATTAGATATATAAAAGGTTAGTAAATAGGATATAGTTAAAGCCTAGTACCTTCTAACTAGATAGGTAGAGGCTTAGTAGATATAGTAAGCTAACTCTTACCTTATCACTAAGTTTATATAGGAGGATATTATTTATTACTATAAGCTCTATAGTATGCTTATTATTAATAGAGGCTCTAAGAATAAGGGTATAGTTATTAAATTTAACTATAAGTATAGGCTTAAGTGAAAAGTTACTACTACCTATAACCTATATATTAATAATACTATTAAAGTTAGCTACTAGACTATTATATACTCCCTTACTACTTAGATAAAGAATATAGGTAAGAACTTCTAGCTATCCTTCTAAGCTATACTATTTGCTAATAGAACTTCTATTAGAACCTTAACTAGCTATAGCCTCTTCTACTTACTTTATAAGTATAAAGCTATAACTCTAATTAAGATATTTATGCTAACCTAGAAAGTACTAGTATAGAACTAGATAATAACACCTAAAGAGGAGCTTCTTATATAGATAAGAGCTTTTAAATAGCTTAATAAGAACTATATTACTATATAGAAGATAATAGCAGCCTAGTATAAGTATATTATAGATAGGTTTAATTGCTAGAAATATTATATCTTATATAGTTAGAAATTAGAAGTAGATAACCTTATTTTAGTATTTAATATTAAATAATATATAGATAAGTCTTTAAATACTAAGCTTAACTACTATTAGAAAGGCCCCTTTAAGATCTATTTAAAGGCTTCTAATAATACTTTATATTAGCTTAAAACCCTTATAGGGAAACCCCTTTATAGGTTAACTTATACTAAGAACTACTTAAAGAAGTTTATTAAGGCCCTAAAAGGTTTTTAGAAACTAGAAAATATTAACTAGTATAGACTTAACCTTATAAACTAACTTAATAAAATTTACTCTGCTTATAGTTACTCCTACTCTAATAAAGGTAATAAAGAAGAAGCAGAGAAACCTTTTACTAAACCTAATAATACTAACTCTCTATTAATAAGTAATCTAGATAGTAATATCCTATAATAGATTATATACTTAGTAGTATATTTATAGGCTTTAAAGGAGGCTCTTAACTAGATAAGAGTAATATAGAAACTTTATATAGAGCTTTAGCTATTTAATCTAGTTAGGAATAGTTAGTATACTAGAATAGGGGATAATACTATATAATCTGCTAGAATTTACCCTGCTATAGAAGATTAGACCCTTTTATATCTATAATAGCTAAGACTTATACTTTTAGAGAGAGACTTACTATACTTTCTGCCTTAATTATTTAACTATAATTTCCTAGCTTAGTATATTAAAATAAACTATAGAGATAATATTAAGGCTAGCCTACTTATATCTATATTATTCTGCTTACTATATAAGTCTACTCTTACACTCTTATAGTTTTAATCTTACTAGTAATAGTAATATTAAGTCTAAGTATTATAGTTATATTAGAGATTATACTGCTAAGGTTACTGCTATGCTTATAGTAAGTTCTGCTATGCAGAACCTATTAGAAGTATGCTATAACCTTTCTAGTAATTAGTATATTCTGTTTCTCTCTATTACTGCTTAAGTATTTTATACCTTATTCTAGAAGATCTCTCTTTATAGCCTCCTACCTTAACTAGATAGCCTCCTACTTTAAGTACTAGATTCTAGCTTATTATTACTTAGAAAGTCTTTAAGTTATAGTTTAACTTTAATAGTTTAGCTATATCTATAATATCTAGCTAGTTATTTTTATACTACTTCTAGATTAGACTTCTATACTTAGTATTCTAAGAGGGGTATATTCCTATATAATATAGTGTTATTTTATATTATCTGTCTGCTCTTTTTTAGTTTCCACTCTTATAGTAATTATTTATCTATTTTATATTTATAATAATATTCTTGCTTTTAAATTAATTCTCTGCTTATTCTCTTATATAACTATAGCCTTATATAGATAGTTAGGTTAGTAAGTTTCCCTAGCTATAAATAGTTATATTACTAAAAAAACTAGAAATAAAAAAACCCTCCTACCTATATTTTAAGGTGCTCTATTATATTAGAAAAGTATTATTATAGCTAGTTAATTTTACCTAATTTACTAAGACTTTATATAATTTTTCCTAATTTCTCCTATATTATTTTATATAAAGTATATATATTAAAGTATTTTAAGGCTAAATAAAGAGGATTTTATTTATTAGTTTATATTTTTAGGTCTATAAAGACTACTATATATATAAAATATTATATTAGTTCTTCCTTTTTCCCACTCTTCTCCTTTAAACCCTAGTTAGGATTTTAACCTGCTCTCTCTTATTAGAAACAGGGATATCTAAATCAGCTAGAGAGTAACTAGTAAGAATAAATAGTAACCTAGACTTATACTCCTTTAACTAAGTCTTATAACGTTTTATTATAGTTCTAAATCCCAGATAAGTTACTCTAAACCTCTCTATAGTCTACTAGTTAATCTAAAACTAGGTAACTATTCCCTTAAACTTACTACTTTATTATTTTAGATTACCTATTTTATAGCTAAAAGCCTTATAGTTTCCCTTAAAGTTAAAGAAACACTTAGAATCTTATTTATAGTAAAGATAGTTAGTATAAGTATTACTAGGTATACTTATATACTTAAAGTATAGCTTATAAATCTAAGTTTTAGTAGTCTTATTATAGAGAGAGTAAGTATATTACTTATAACTGCTATAAGAAACTGTGTTATAATCTCTATTAGCTTAAATATAGAAGCTATAGCTAATCTTAGATCTATTAGAATTAATTATCTTTACTAGTTAAAGTCTAAAAGTGCTTATAACTTCTAAGATAATAAAGATATATCTATAAAATAGTAGTTCCTTCTCTATTATGCTCTAGTAATAAGAGCTAGTATAAGCCTCCTAGAACTAATAAATAATAATCTTATAGTTATCTAAAAGTAGAACTTTTATATAGAAGTTTACTTTCTAGTATAGCTAGAAAGGCTCTAGAAGCTTAAATAAGTACTATATAAGAGATATTATAATCTATATAAGAAAGTTAGTAAATATATAAAGTAAGAGTTAAAGGAGTAAGTCTATTTACTATAAAAGAGTTAATAGAGAGCTTAATATATAGAGAGGAGTTATAGTCTCTCTTATTAGAAACTAGTTTATTTATAAAAAGCTAGAAAACACACTTCCTTAACTAAGTTAGTATATAAGAATTATTAGAATTTCTAATAGAAGCTATAATTAATAAGTACTAAAAAAGGCTTAAAGTTATACTTTATAGATATAAAAGAGAAATTACTATTTCTATTATATTATAGAAAAAGAAGAAAAAGCTAAAGAGAGCTAAAAGAGATCTAGTTATATAATCTAGTTACTCTATCTCCTATTAAATTATTTACTTAAAAGGTTAAGCCTTTCTTATAGTTAAGATTAATTAAATAAGAAAAGGAGTTAACTCTTATAACTACTTCCTCCTACTACCTATTCTTATTCTATCTTTTTATTCTAGTTAGTTAATAATTAGTAACTAGTAGCCTATCTCTTTAACCTATATATAAATAACTACTTTATCCCTTTTAATATAAATAGATTTAACCTATTAATAATTAATTTAGTATTATAGCTTAACTTAATTTATATTCTAAGTTTTCTTTATAAATATTTAAGTATAAATTTCTACTCTAACCTATACTTATCTATATATAACCCTCTCTTTATAATATTATAGACCTTTATTCTCTTATACTACTTATATAATCTTTTCTCCTTACTAGAAGCCTTAATTAAGTCTATAATTATCTCTATTTACTCTATTCTTAATAATATCTTTATCTAAGAGTTCCCCTACTAAGATTACTAATATCTAGGTTAAAGAGGTATTTCTTATTATTACTTTAGAGAAGTTTTCTTAGAAATAAGATAAATAGAATAGTAAGCTCTTAGAAACTATAATTATACTTACTAACTCTACTCTCTTTAAAAGAACCTTAAATATCCTAGCTATAAGAATTAATAAATAGCACTTAACTAGGTAGGTATTTTCTTTTTACTTCTAATTCTCTCTTAAACTAAATAAAAACCTTAAATATAAAAAGCTCTAGTAGCTTTACTCTAGCACCTCTATAACTTAACTCTATATTTATCTCTAATAGCCTTAATCTATTAGATCTTAATAACTAGACTAAACTAAAAGGGATAAAAGAGGGCTAGCTACTATAGTTAACTTATTTAATCTATAAGAAACTATTTAAACTAAGACTTCTCTTTTAACTTCTAATATAGAGACTAGTTTTTAACTTCTCACTTATAATCTCTCTAATAGGATTAGTCTTATTAGATAATATTATACCTCTACTAATACTAGAATTAAAAATAGTAGAGCTACTATATAAAAAAGCTAGCTTACTATATTTATTCTCTAATTACTAGCTAAGAAAAGTACTAATAAAGAAGTAGTCTTTTACTCTGCTTTACTTATTAACTAACTTTTAGGCTTTTTCTACTTCTATAATAACTTCTAGTATAATAGAAAGGTGGAATTATATCTTAAAATACTAATTAGGTCTATAATAGCTATTTATAAGCCTCTTAATAGTATAATATCTATCTTTAAGCACTTAGTTAAAGTTATCTATATATTCTAACTCTAAAAAGAGTAGCTATAGATATTAGATATACTCTACTTTAAGTAGCTTTATTACTATATATAACTAGAATTAGCTAAGTACTAGACTAGTTTTTTCTTTAAAGAGATCTTTAATATATAGATAAATTAAATTACTTCTAAGTTTTATAATAGAAATCTAGAAGTAGATAGTATAGTCTTTTTAACTCTATTAAGAACTACTAATAAAGCTAAGTATATTAAAAAGATTATCTCTCTACTATATAATAAGAAGATTTAGAAAATAATTTATACTTAGAACTCTATAATCTCTAACTCTATATTTATAGAGGGATTAATTCTAGTATAGCTCTATCTTAGATATCTTAAAATGCTTAATCTTAACCTTAAAGTATCTATATCTAATATTTAAGTAGTAAGAGCTTTTATACCTATTAATATACCTATTAAGCCTCTTATAGACCTAAATCTAAGTCTATCTAAGAACTATAATACTAGAATAAGAGATATTATTAATAATTACCCTATAGTTAATACTATATAGAACTATATCTACTAGAATAGAATTATTACTATTATATACTAAGAAAACAGATAGATAGGAGAGAGAGCCTTTAACCTTTATAATAATAAGCTTTTCCTTTATCTAGATTATAGCTCTTATTATACTAATAATTCTAGATAATCTATTTATATTAATAACCTTTATAGTATCCTAGAACTCCTAGTTATAGGCCTAGCTAGTAATCTAAAACTATTAAAGAATAAAATAGAGAAAAAGAGAGTATCTAACTAGTATATTAAGTTAAGTTAGGATATTATATTATCTTTATAGACCTAATTCTACTATAGGTTTAATATAACTAGAAAATAGACTAAGTAGCTTCTATTAGTTACCTAATACTACCTTACTTATCTCTATAATATTTAAGAGAAACTAGTAATAGAAACCTATTTTAAGGTAGAGGAAATATATTACCTTACTAAGTTTAATATATATAGGTTAGGTAAATATATATAGATTCTAGAAAGATAAGTTACCTAGCAAATAAGAGTAGCACTTTCTCTTAGCAGATACTAGGTCTTAATATTATTAATTATAAATACCTATTATAACCTATTTATCTAGTTAAATATTACTATCTTTTATATTTAGTATAGTAGTAACTACTAGATAATAATAGTAATAAACTAGAAAAGGGAAACTACTTACTATACTAATCTAATTTAAAGTAGAAATTCTAATAAACTATTTATAGAAGCTATAAAGAACCTCTTCTAGTACTATAAGCTCCTAGAAGCTTCTATTAATATTTATACTCTCTTTTAAAAAAATACTATAGTTAGATTCTAGCTCTAATAGTAGGATTTATAGATATATAGTCTTAGAGTAGTAGATTAGATTAGAGCCTATATTTATAAGAGTATTATTAATAGTATAGTATTAGTAGTAGCTATAAAAGGAGTAGTAAGGAGAAATTAATTCTAAATTATCACCTAGTATATTTTAAAAATTACTACTAAGTTTATAAAATGCTCTATACTTTATAGTAATAAACCTTTATAGATATCCTAAATAGATCTCCTTATAGCAGAATTATATAGTAATACTAGTAAAATATAGCTCCTAGTATCTAAAATACCCTTCTTTCTATCTCCTTCTAAAATACTAAGGCTTCTTATAAGGACTTTTACCTTATACTATATAGAAGGCTAGGTTAGTAAGCCTAATAGTAAGAAACCTACCTCTTATTACCCTAGTAGAGCTAGCTCCTATACTATTATAAACCTAGACTTACTAGCTTTTAATTCCTATAATACTCTACTACCTTCTAGTAATAATAACTTAAGCCTTATAGATCTAAATTTAACCCTATCTAACCCTTTTATTTTACTAGCTAGACTGCCTAATACTAGATAAGATATAACCCCTTTATACCCTTCTACTCTAGCACTATACTAAACTATTATTACTAGGAAATATCTCCTATATCTAGTTTTATCTAATATTCTTTAGCCTATCTATAATAGCTATAAGGATTATATTATAGAGTAAGTTAACTACTAGTAATAGATTAAAGATAATATCTCTAAGAGTAACTATAATTACTACTTTTTATAGCTATCTAGCTAGTATAAATAGGAATAATATAAGTAAGGTTTAGATTAGAATAAGGCTTATAAGCTTATAGAAAATAGACCTAGATAAAGAAAACTAAAATAGTATAACTATAAAAAGAAGTAATTAGATTTATAATAATCTAGGAGGAGCAATTAAGTAGTATAAGAAGTGCCTTTTTCTTTATAAATAGTAGCTTTTATTTATATAATTTTTCTTTAATATATAGTCTTTCTTATAGAGTATTAAGGTAAGACTATAGGAAATAATTAAGACAGAATAGTATAGATAGCCTAGTTTAGGGGGTGCCTAGATAGATATATTAGTTAGTATAGTATAGCAGGACTTTTTGCCTTATTAAGAGCAGAGAGGAGGATAGAGGAGTATTATTAGTTAGTATTACTATAGTTTTATCTTATTATTAAGAAGCTTTTATTACTTTTACTTAATAGATTATATCTATAATAAGGTTATTATGCTTAGAGAGATCCTTTCCTTTATTCTAGAGCCTCTAAATATAAAGCTGTAATATTATAATATTCCTATATAAGTATATGGGAGTGTGTGGTTTTATTATTTTTATTTTAAGGTTCTTAGTCTGTTTCACTAGCTTAGTATATTTAGTTATAGAACTATTAGTCTACTTACTTAAAGCCTTAAAAGCTTTAAGTTTATAGACTTTCTACTATCTAAGAGCCTTTTTAGTATAATTAATTTCTTTTTAAGCCTTATTTATATTATTAATTTACTAATAAGACTTTTTAATATTTATATTCTTAGAATAATCTAACTCTACTTTACACTTTACTCTAGTACTAAATTTAAGTAGCTAGCCTATAGTAGATTAGTATAAAGAATTACTATAAAAATAAGCAAAATATACTATAATTATATTCTAAGGATATTTTAATATAACTTACTAATTTATAAAAGTTAGCTACTTAAATTTATAAGTAAAATTATAATATTATCTTATTTATAGTAGTTATAATTATACTTTTATTATAGTTATTATACTTAGTAGGTTATTATTTAGAAAGAAGTTTTTTTTAGCTTTAAAATATTAAAAAAGATTAAAATATATAATAGTTAGTCTATATACTAGCTTACTCTTTACTATATTTTCCCTCCTTTTATCCTAAATATATAAATATAAAAATAAAAATATTTATAATTATTTTAGTAATATATTTAGAAGATTCTCTATTTAATAAGCCTATTTCTATATTTTTAGAATACTTATATAATTTATAGTAGATTTTAGAAACTTAATACTTTATACTATTAGCTTCTATTAAATAAATAAAGATATTTACTTCTTTCTACTTAGTTAATAAAAATTATTACTAAATATAAATCCTACTTTTCCCTAACTATACTAACTTTTCTCTTATATTCTATAACTACTATAACTATAAATAGATAATTTATCTTTTTAATTATTATAGTAATTATCTATACTAATCTCTATTTAAGCTATAGCTTCTATATATATAAAAATATAGTATAAAGCTACTATTATTAATAAAAAGCCTATTATAGATAAAAAGACTCTTACTAAGAAAACTACTACTAAGAAAACTATTACTAAAGTTACTAAGAAGTTAGCTAGAAAGTCTCTTTCTAGTTAGTCTCTTATTCTAAGCTAAACCTAGAAAAAAAAGCACTATTAATATTTTAATAGTAAGCTAAAATTACTATAAAAAATAGCTATAAATTAACTTACTTTAACTAAGACTCTTTATAAAATTAAAACCTACTAGAAATTAACTAATCTTATTATCTCTAAGCTTTTCTTTTAGCAGGTTTACTAGGAAATCTATAATAATATTAGCTATAATAGTAATATTTACTAAGTAAAGTTAGCTATTAAAGCTCTCTAAGAGTTTTTAGAGAGTCTTCTTTTTAATATTTTTAAGAGTAATTATTTCTCTCTCTAATTTATTTATTTATTAAACTAATTAGTTTAGTAATTAATCTTATTACTATTTATATTAAATATATTACTATTATATCTAAAAACCTTAACTTAGTTAAGGCTATTCTAAGAGCTAGTAAGTTCTATAATAATAGGTAGTTTAAGATATAAAAGTAAAAAGAGGTATTAAAATATAATAAGATAGTAATAGAATTTTAGCTATTTATAATATATCTATAAATTAGCCTAATTACTATAAAAGATATCTATAATCTTTAATAAAAATATAAATTACTTATAGATATAATTACCTATAAGCTACTTAAATCTATAAGTATAGTATTTATACTATACCTATAGGCTTAATTACCTAAACCTACTTAACCTATAGATACCTATAGGTATCACCCGCTACCTATAGGTACTACCCATAACTACCTACCTATTTCGCGGGTACCTATGGGTACCCGCGGGCCGGGTAATTGCCAACCCTAGTTCAGCGCGCTGCGACCCCGGACCGGCGCCAGCGCGGGCGATAGCGATCTTGCCCTCCTCCGTAGCGCGGCACACGGCCATGGGGCCGAAATCGAGAAGGCCACGCTGCTCGCGGCGGCCGTGTCGGCCGTCAACGGAGTCTTGACCATGAGTTTGGGGCTAAGCGAGCCGCTGGAGCCCACGCGGCCGCTCAAAACATACGGCATCGACTCGCTCGTCGCCGTGGAGTTGCGCAACTGGATCCGTACCGAGCTCGGCATCGAGCTGAGCGCGTTGGAGATTGTCGGTGCCGTCACGTTGGTAGCTCTATGTGAAGTGATTCTAGAGAAACTTGTACGATACAGAGGGACTGCCTCGCAGACGTATAGGACACTGGTGGTCACTATAGGTCTGGTGTGTCTGGTATGGAAAGCATGATGGAGTACCTTAAGCATCTTGCTGACGGCAGTATTGTGTAATTGAGGTGGAATGCCACGTATAAGCAGGCATTTAGTCAAGTGAACACGAGAGCTAAGCCATAAATGATGTGGTTGCAGATATCTCCGGAAGATACGGCTAGTTTTCATAGCAACAGGTAGAACGCTAAAGAAACGTCGGAAGGCTGGAAAGAAAGTGATTGAATAGTCTTATGTAGCTGAGTATTCTATGCCTTTCATTGTGACCATCTTAGCTGAGGCATCAGAATATAAGCGCATACATAAAGTAGCATAAGGCGGCAATCCGCTGAATCTTATGTCGTGCTTAATTTTAAGTGTGATATATGTATATATATTATGCTAAGTCTAAGTAAGGGCAGGGATAGTGGCTATAGTAGTTGTAGACCTCCGCCTAGGTGTGGTCACCTCCAATATCGGCCAATGGCCGGTGATGCTAAACGAAACGTAACTCATCATGAGCCACAATGAGTCATTCTGATTCAACCTTGATGTTAAAGCAAAAGTTTCAAGCGATTCTCGAATTTCCGAACGATTTGCAGCCTTTCTATAACTCTTTGTATTATAAAGTGCATATATCCCATCCTTTGCTGTTGGGCATCGGGTACATCGAATCATTTTCTTGTCATCCGTACCGCTTTCATCAATAGCCCCAAGCTATAGATCTTAACCTTTGAGTCGACCATCTACATTGCGTGGTGTTTTGTGAATAAAATAGGACTCTATTAGCATTTTCTTCACATCTAGGTTATAGAGACAGCAAGAGTGCATATGAAATAGGTGATCTGGTCGACATAAGGAAGGTCTGTCACGTATGAATGAAAATCATCTATGTTATTGGAAGCTGCGTTTGTTTCAAAACACATCGATCATTTAGCTTTGGAATTTATTGCTATTATTAATCCCGAGCTCTCTGTTGATCCATCTAATTATATTAAGGGATCCAATTCTTCAATAACGACTGACTTAGATAGCCATGATGGGACTTTCTAGATCGTAACGTTACAAAAAAGAACAAGAAAAAAAGGTACGTGTGCTTATCAGCGTGCTCTTGGGTTGGGTTTTGGGTTCATCTAAAGGTCATCGACCTCTTCCCTTCAAGTTGCTTGTGATTCCCTATTTCTCGGTCGATTCAGACATGACTCCAGTCTTTCAAACACACATCCCAAGTGCTAAAGGCTGATATCACAAAGTTTTAGTTCAAGCCCGGCCGGCCCGGACTTTTCCCTCGACGCATTTCTTTGCGTACTTCGTTTTCTTTCCGTCTGTTCATTCTGTCTGTTCTTCGCTTCTCTTCGGGTTTCGGGAGCACTAAGAACGCTAGACTTATTACCATTCTGCTTTTCCTTCGGTTTCTATGCCGTAGTTTTTCTCGTTCTGACTCTCAATTTCCCTTCTCTATCACCAGTCCAAGATGGAGGGCGACGGTAACAAAGGACATCTCGGCCCGAGTGATTTCAACAATGCCAACGCCGGCAAACGCGAGTCGAGACTTGACAAGTACGCCAAGCCAAGCTCGCAGATGTTCATCGCTTACAGCGTCGTCAACTTCCGCAACTCGCAGCTGCCGGCCGATAGATCTCCCGCCTACCCTCGACGTTCTTTCCAGGAAGATCAACGTCAACTGACGAGAATCGACTCCGTTGACACCATCACCGCCGAGAAAGAGGGCGCCGTGGTGCATGAGAAGGAGGTGCTCGGAAGCACTGAGATCTACGATAAAGACGGCAATCTTCGGTTCAGCCCGGTGAGTGGAGCGGGAAATGCTACACCAGCCTGAGTTCGGAAGCTCATATACTGCTTTAGACTCCTACTCCCGACCCCAAAATCCCCTCTGAACCTCCCTGATGGCGCAAGTGGTTGGCTGTTGCTTCGCTCTGCTTTTGTAAGACTCAGTCTGTCGCAACACCCTGACGCGTTTGTGTTCCTAACGATACCAAGTTGGCTCCATCTCGCTCGCTGCTGAGATCGCCGTCGCTGGTCTTCTCCCCGTCTTTATTCTGGAGTACTCAGGCGTGGATCCGGCCTCGACGCTCAAGCACGCTGATCTCAAAGGAAACCCGGACCCCGTTGGCGTTGTCCCACCTGGTGTGAAGCCAGTGTCTCTCGCATCTGTCTCTCTACTAGCGACCATTCCTATGCTCAGTAATGGTATTGCTACATACCTCCTGCTTCCTATCACGGCGGCTATCGGCAGACGCCCTGTCCTCGTCCTGTGATGATGGCTTCACGTTATCAGCTTCTCGAGAAGACACTGGCTCGTCATTACATGAGTCTTCCATTGCGGAAGGTGTTGTTCTTGCATCTTAGCCAAGCAATAGCGTTATCAAGCTTTTGCCCTTGATTGGCTGTCGAGACAATATGCACTTGGCATTGTGAATCCGAATGCAACAGTGGGGTAAAGACTGCTAAGTACTATTCGACTTGCTGGTTTCGTTAGTCTTATGGCTGGGCTTTTGGCTGACTACATTCGCTGACTCTTCGTCACCGCTTGATACACCACGCAGCGTATGACATTGACGCCGTTCTGGTGGCTGCTCACGCTCCTCATTCGAGATCAGCAATTTCCAACATGAACTCCGATGACATGATTGACCAGCCGTCTTCTCGGCCTTTGAATTTGTGGGTTCCGCTTTCTGTTACTTCGCAATGCCAGAAGAGTGCACAAAGTCATCACCAACGCAGTCGGCATGCTACTCCAAACTCCCCAGCCAGCCTGATTGTAGACTTGGCATGCCGCCTTGGATGCGGGGGACGGTCATTGCCATTGGATGCCAGGGCAATATTACTTCTCGCTTTGCGGCTGCCTGTCGGTGTTAAAAACGATCGCCGCCCGAACATTGATTCAAGCTAGAAGTGAGTGAGGCTCTCCTTCCGAGATCCTTGTTCTCCGTCTTACATGCAGGGCAGCTCGCCCCAAACAGAGAGGTCAACTGACCCTTCGCCACCTGGTATCCCGTTTCCACGCCGTAGAGGCTGTCGCAGTGAGATAGGACATCAACTTGATTACCTTGTGAAGACAATGAGGCCCTCGATCAGGCTGCGGCCTAACCGAGCTGCCGTCAGCCGCCAAGGGCTATAGTCACCCTCCAGTCAAGAGAAAGATTCAGCAAGAGAAAGACTGAAAACCTCTCCTGGGCCTTGCGGCCGAATATATAAAGACTAGGAGGACCCCAAGTATCACTACTCATCAACCATCAGTTTTGATCCGCGGATCCTAGGCCACTTCCTCAAAGCTAGCTTGGTCAATCTTGTTTTTGAACCAGCCCAACATGGTTTCGTTCTCGCTTCCTTTTCTCAATGCTCTAGCCTTGGTGGCCTCAACGTCCGCCGCCCCCAGCAGCCCCCAGTCCCCCGCAGTCGAGGTCTTCTCCTTCGCTAAATGGGTCGACGGCATCATCGCCAACCCAGACGGCGTGCACCTGAACCCAGAAGAAGCTGTTGAGGCGTGGCACGCTTCCCTCAACGCAACCAGCGCCGCCGCCGCGGAGAACAGACCGCTGGAGAAGCGTTACTCCTGCAACACAATCCCCGGCACCGAGGCCTACGTAAGTCAGCCCGTCTTGACCCCCAAAGTCTTTCCATCAAGAGGTTCGCCCTCCTTCGGAATCTATCGGATTGCAAACTGACTCTGCGATTCAAAGGTTCCTGACGCCGTCTCGTGCATCAATGAGCTCGCTCGCAGGGGCTCCGACGTGTGCCGCGCCAACCCTGTGACCATCTTCTGCTTGATCGGCAGAGCCCAGATCACCGGTGTGGCCGCCCTCGTGAATGGCGCTGCTGACGCCTCTTCGTCTTGGTAGGCCCTAGAACTTCCTGCGGTTGGCATTCGACAGAAGATTTCAAGGCTGATGTAGTGTCTAGCAACGACGTCGCCCGTGGTGCTGGGTACGTGATGGATCACTGCACTCGCGCGGATAACACTGTACAAGGAGCTGAATATGCTTATGGTAATGGTAACCTGTACGTCTGGATCCGCAAGCCCAGCTGAGTTTCCATCTGAGCGACAGCGATTGTCGAAATGTATTCAAGAAATGGAAATACAGACCCTTCATGTATGTATGGGCCGTAAGGTACTGGCGGAACGGGTCCTATAGTGAAGCATTCGAAAAGACATGGCACGAGATAATTGATGCCGAGTGACTCTCTCATTCTACAGTGAATCTAACATCGTGCATGTTCATCCTGTGCATACAGAATATCTCAAAGGAAGGTCAAGACGGGTCCTCGATGACACGGGGCCTAGCTTCGATGTTCGATGGAGTCATTAAACACTGTCGCGGGCAACTGTCATTAACTCATTCAATTGCGTAACACTATGAAGCTTTGCTACCCTCTGTTTTCTCCCCCTCCTTGGCCTCACCCTCGGCACCGTCATCCTCAATCTCAACTCCCGCCGCAGCGTCCGCGAGCCCCTCCTGGTTCCCACCCTCAAGACCCTCCGACTGCGCCAAAAACCAATCCGCAACCTCGCGCTTGCTGTTGAATAACGCTGAATCCAGCGGAATCTGGTCCTTGTCGTTGGCAATGGCGGGCGATGCGCCGTTCGCGATGAGCAGCTTGACGACTTCGAGGTGGCCGCCCAGGCAGGCCCAGTGCAGGCCCGTGTTGCCGAACTCGTTGGCGGCATCGACGTACGCCTTCTTCTCCTCGGCGGGGCGGGGCTCGAATGCCTCGATCAGGGCCTTGACAATGTCTGTCGAGGGTGTAAGCAAATGAGATAAGACCTCATGTGTCGAAGAAAACGATTGCAGGGATTACGAGAGGGAAAACTCACCGAGGTGACCGTT
Organism: Colletotrichum neosansevieriae; assembly: GCA_036785495.1. Classification (NCBI taxonomy): domain Eukaryota; kingdom Fungi; phylum Ascomycota; class Sordariomycetes; order Glomerellales; family Glomerellaceae; genus Colletotrichum; species Colletotrichum neosansevieriae. The sequence continues at coordinate 46,696 of JAVHLV010000170.1, read as the reverse complement.
GCCCGCGGCCATGTGCAAGCAGGTGTTCTTGCCCTCATCTTTGGCGGCCGTGATGACTTCGCCGACGGATGCGCTCTCGCGCTCCGATAGGGACTTGAGGGTTTCCTGCAGGTCGGCAAGCTCGCCAGCGCGAGAGAAGTAGATTAGATCGTCAATCTCATCTTCGGAGAGATTGGGCGCCATTTTTGGAAGGATTCCTGAAGCTAATGCTGGTCGTCTTGAATGAGTCTTGAAGGTGAAGTAGAAATTTTTGAGTAGTGTGGGTGGGAACACGGTGCGTAAATGACAGACCACACCCAGCACTGTACATCGCGGTGAATCTTGCCGTCACAATCAGCATGAACCATGAGCCAACTCAGAATACTGCCCCAGAGATTGAATAACAATAGCGAAAGCTCCAAAACGAAAAGACCCCGATTATCAAAGTCAGCGCATCCTCAGGCGCTCGTTCAGCCAGTTCGATATGTCGCCCGCATCATCCACGGCCTGTATCTCCGCCTTGATGTTCAGAAATAGCATCATCTGTAGCTCGCGTCGGCATTCGATGTTGTATTCGTCGATATCCTCGGGTATCTCTTTCAATAGGCTTCTCGCAACCGCTCTGTCTCTGCTTTTGAGGGTTTCGGCCGACTCGAACTTGCGCCTTGGATTTCTTGGTCTGTCCGCGTCTAAATGTTGGTCTTGGTGGAGACGAGGGTCTGCATCCATAGCATACCGGTGGTTTCCCGCTTGATCACAGGTCCCGGCTAGATCGTCGCTCTTGATACCAAGCCACCGTATGTTTGGAATAGTCACGCCGATTTCGTGAGCATGACCGCGGGTACCATGGCTGTAGCTGCGCATGATCCTGACCCCATATGGATCGTAATCGACAAGACCGAATATTGGTAGCTCAGGTTTTGAGATGTGAAGTAAATGAAGGAATTGCTTCGTCTGTAGGTCGGGATTTCCTTTGCCCTGTGTATTGCATTAGTGACAGGCTCCAAAGAGTTTGGAACAGGAGGCTTACGGTCACGAGAATGCCACGTCCGGATGCAGACGTGTCCTAGTATCGTGCTGCAGCCAGTGTCCGAAAGGTTGCCTATGCTGGTCAGCTAATTCGTGTCGTAGTGGGGTGAAAGTTGAGATTACGTCTTTCTCGATCACCAAAACCCATTCAGTACGGCGAAAATCAATTTGAGAGATGGTCTTTGTCATGGGTATGATGATTCCCTACGAGGCGTTAGTCCAAGTCCAGGCTTGGCGATGAAGGCTCCTTCTACTGTGTCGCTCGAGGAAGCGCTGATCTCGGTCGAATCTCTCAGGCGAAACACGATAGGTCCTGCAACGAGCCCCTTCGCAGTAGCTACCTGACACGGCATCAGAATACAGATGTGCCAACTTGAAGGTGGCTGCTCTTACGATGTTCAGGCTGTCCCTCCCAAGTCCGAGGGTATAGGCAATATCATCCACGAGACCGTCGACAATGGTCTGTGTCTTGAACAGTTCCGGGCATTGATAATAGATGTTCCTATGCTCTCGTCATCAGTGGACTGACTGATCGCTCGTCGCAGTGAAGACGGCAAATTCTACCTCTTGGTGACAGGGTTGCCAGAGACCAAGGCGCTATGCGAGAGTTGGAGAATATTCAGAACTCGGGCTGGAAGATAATATCAGTCCTTATTCAACTTACAGTGGCTGAACGTGCGCATACTGAACTTGATGCTCTCGTTCTCGTTCCGACCTGGAAATCGGAGCACGGGAGGCACGGAGCGAGAGCGGGCTGCGGGGTTTCGTCTGGGGTCTGGACGCGTCTGGTAGGGAATGGTGAGGACTTGGCCGTTCATTAACGCTTGGTGAACCGAGACCAGAATCTCCTCTAGCTTGTCAATGGCAATGCCCACGACATTGTTGTTAGGGTCCTGGTCCGGGATATCAACGACATTACTAGATTGTTGATTAGGCTGTGGCATTAGCTGGCCATGCAGGTTGGGTGTAGCAGGATCCATTCGTCATCCGCATCATAAAAGTCGCGGGAGGCTCGAAGGCATGCGCCTCAATGGCGACTCAAACCCAGTGCAGTGTCCGACGCTTCCGGAACGGCGACGATGGTGACTTGGAAGGATTCGGATTTCTACCTCAACATTTTGGCGGGGGAGGTGCAACGCCAGCTGAAAGACGCAGGAACTGAATGGGAGTGGCCCCCCACTCTTAAACCATTGGCGAATAGGATGTTGGCCGCCTTCACCCTCTGTGCCTGGGAAGGAAGGCCTGAGCACCTGTCGGCCGTCGCTCCTGCTCTTCCAGCATTCTTGGTGGTGTGCAGTCAACCGGCAGATCGCCCCGACGAAACAAAATAACGACACTGGACGGGCCCGTGTGATGGCTAGGTTGTGCTCTCAGAGGCTCCAGGCACCCGAAGCCGCTGAAGCTTATCCCAAAGCCGCCCCCCCTCCCTTGTGCCAGACATGACATGGCACCTGTCAGATAAGAGGCTGAAGGGAGCTTAATTAATTCCCCAAAGGTAACTAGAGTTGGAGTTGCGGAGGACATGATCGGCAAATTGCTGCGAAAGACAATCCCAACGTCAATTGCGAGATGAACCGCCTTGGTTTCGGAATTAATCGACAATATTCTTGTTGGCGCTGATACTATTAGAGTGCTGACCTGCCTTCTCGGTGACGCCAATGAGGGAAGACCCCTGAGAGCCTCAGTGTTCTTTGGTTGGGCCCCTGGCAAATCGCTGCGCTCACATCAGGTCCACTAATTAAATCATGATTTCGAGCAGGGGTGTCGTACGAGGATGTGGTGGGTTTCTCCCGAGCACATGCATCTTACCGTCACTCTTTTCTGGGTACACCGCCTCACGGAGACTCGCAAGGGACCGCGCTCTCTGCGCTGACTGGGCCGTCGTTTAATAAGTGCATGAATGTCCGCCGTCACCATCGTCCTCGACCTTCCCCAGCTCACACGACGTCTCCTTCGACCCCTCGGACCCGAGCTTTCAAGGCCGAAATAGTGCCAAAATGGTGCTCGAAAAGAAAGCGCCCTCCGTGGCTTCGAGCAACGGCAACAGCCTCAAGCCCGCTCCGTCTCGAAAGCGCATTGCTGAGGCCATCGCCGAGCAGGAATGGCCCAAGAGACCCCGCATTGACGCGAAGACAGATCGCACCAGGTGGCGCATGAAAGATGAGGACGGTCGTCACGTTTGGAGATATCTCGATGACGAAGATGCTGCCAAAGACTGGCCTCAGACCTACGCCGACAAGTACTTCTTGGGTCTTCCCACGGTCAGTTGGACCCCTCACGCGACATGCGCCGGAAGCGCCGTTGACCTGATGTGACTTTACAGGACCTCCCGATCCTCCCCGAACCCCAGAGCCCTCTCGATGCGACTCTCAATGGCCTCGAATACATCGAAAAGCTTCAGTTGCCCTTCGGCGACTGGGGTTGCGAATACGGTGGTCCCATGTTCCTCCTTCCGAGTACTGTCATCGCCCTCTATGTCACAAAGTCACCCATTCCCTCAGCCAAGGCGACCGAGATCAAGAACTATCTCTTTGCGCGCGCTCATCCGGAATTGGGCGGCTGGGGTCTTCACACTGAGGGTATCAGCACAGTCTTTGGTACATCTCTGAACTATACCACCTTGCGACTTCTCGGAGTTGACGCGGAGGACCCTGTCATGGTCAAGGCAAGAGCTAGGCTTCACGAGCTCGGTGGCGCAACCCAGGGACCTCACTGGTCTAAGTGGTGGCTTGCTGTACTGGGTGTCGTCGATTGGGAGATCGTCAACCCCGTGCCTCCCGAGATCTGGCTGTTGCCGAATTGGGTGCCTATCCACCCCTGGAGATGGTGGGTTCACATTCGTCAGGTGTTCCTGCCCATGTCCTACATCTACTCGAGGCGCTGGAGTGTTGAGGAAACGGATGTGATCCGTGACCTGAAGAAAGAGCTGTTCGTTGAACCATGGGCGTCGATTAACTGGAAATCTCACCGCAACGACATCGCCCCTGTGGATAACTACCATCCTAAGTCGTGGCTTCTCAACACGGTCAACTGGCTCCTGGTCAAGGTCTGGAACCCGTATCTTCGCACCAATTACATCAAGGACCGAGCCGAGGCCTGGACCAGCGAACTGGTTGACATGGAGGATGCCAACACAGACTATCTCGGTTTGGCACCCGTAAATGGACCAATGAACCATGTCGTGTGCTACATCCGTGACGGTCCCGGTGCCTATACCGTCCGCCGACACACCGAGAGACTCGAAGATTCACTCTGGGTCAACGCAGAGGGTATGCTTGGTAATGGTACAAACGGCGTGCAGTGCTGGGACACAGCCTTCATGATCCAGGGCGTCGTCGCCGCTGGCCTTGAAAAAGAGGCCAGGTGGCGACCAATGTTAGAGAAGGCGCTGGGTTTCCTCGACCGCCAACAGATTCGCGAAAACTGCAAAGACTCAGACAAGTGTTATCGCCAGCAGCGCAAGGGTGGCTGGCCTTTCAGCAACCGCGAACAGGGCTACGCTGTGAGCGACTGCATCTCTGAAGCGCTCAAATCCGTCATCATGCTGCAAAAGACCGAGGGCTATCCCCAGATGCTGGACGACCAGCGCATCTTTGACGCGATTGATTGCATCTTGGTGTACCAGAACGAAACAGGCGGCGTGGGCTCGTATGAGAAGCGTCGGGGAGGCGAGTACATGGAGATGCTGAATGCTGCTGAAGTCTTTGGCCGCATCATGATTGAGTACGACTACCCTGAGTGCACAACGGCTTGTGTCACCGCTCTGTCGCTGTTTAAGAAGTACTGGCCCGACTATCGTACGGAGGACATTAGGGTTTTCATCACTCGTGCCGTCAACTGGATCCGCTCTCACCAGAATATTGACGGTTCATGGTACGGTAGTTGGGGTATTTGCTTTACATACGCGGGCATGTTCGCGTTGGAAAGCTTAGCCAGTGTCGGTGACGTCTACGAGACCAGCAAAGTTTCGAGAAGGGGCTGCGACTTCCTTATCTCAAAGCAGAGAGAGGACGGAGGTTGGTCAGAGAGCTACAAGGTATGTCTGATGTCAGTGTCGGTTTGAAGAGGAGTCTAACAGAACTAGGCCTGCGAGACGATGGAATATCACGAGCATCCCAGCGGTTCTCTAGTCGTCCAGACAGCCTGGGCTTTGATCGGCCTCATGGAAGCAGAGTACCCGCACATGGAGCCCCTTCGTAAGGGCATCCAATTCCTCATGAACCGCCAGCAGGCCAATGGCGAGTGGCTCCAAGAATCAATGGAAGGCGTCTTCAACAAGAGCTGCACCATCATCTACCCCAACTACAAATTCAGCTTCTCCATCAAGGCGCTCGGCATGTTTTCGCGCAAGTATCCTGATGAGAAAATTGCTCCTGGCATCAGCGTGGTGGCATGACTGCATGAATCTTCCGACTAGAATCAGAGGTATGTTTAATTTTCGTAATGAGGGGCAGTCGTGGCTGGTTTTGGACCCGGCATAAGGTAGCGCTTCCTCAAAGAAATTACCTTACAATATATAATATATGATAATGACGTTACTCAGCCTCTCTCTTAATGCAGTTTTGCCAGACATGTTTGTAAAGCGGGTGATCTAGCTGTAGCTGGGTGGATCAAACCAACAAACAATCACCTCAGTGTTGGGGGTGCTTTTTGGTTCCTTCCAATCCATACATAAGGCAATCTCAGGGCCATAGTGTAAAGACCCATGGCCTGAGAACTTCTGGTCTATCAAAACAGCCCCTTTCTCTTTTTCTTTTGTAGCTGCCTCTGTCTCAGCCCCACAATGGGTCCTTCCTAAGGTACATCTGATTTGCAAACTGATTAAGAAGGAACCTGGAAGGCGGTGATGTACAAAATGCGGGGTGGCCCATGGTTGAACTGGCAGAAAGAAAGGTTAGCCCCACTAGCCCCACTAGAGCTTCCAGAACAGTCTGACTGAAGGTGAACCTTGTTGGCGTGACGTTGGAACTTGAACAAATCAACCTTTACATCTCCATTTGTCTGGCCTTCTTCTACTTCCCCACGGCCACTTCAAAGACAACACCAGCACAAACCCCTAAGTTTATCAATTCTTATCCAACTGACACACAATCAACCGATACATCAAAATGGAATACACATTTGCAAGCGCGGGCCTCGCCGCTCTTGAAGCTAAGAACTGGGACGAAGCAGTCCTCAAACTCAGCCAAGCCCTCAAGATAACCCGCTCCCCCAAGTGGCTCATCGCTCGCTCGAAAGCCTACATAGGAAGCGGCGAGTTTCCCCGGGCCCTCCGCGACGCTGAATACGCTTATGTCGCCGCCGCCTCCCGCGGCAACCGCGACCTGATTCGCGAAGCCCAGCACCGCCGCGCCGTGGCTTACTTTCGTCTGGGCGAGTACGCCAACGCCGATACCTGTGCGAGATGGGCTCAGGGCATCGTGGAGGGAAAGAAAACCTCGGACCCCGAGTTCAAGAATCCTGTCGTCGACGAGCGTGGCTATGCGACCGCCACCAGAACCCATGTCGAGGCGGCCATGAGGCTTCACGGGGAGAGGAAGGCCAATGACGGCACTGTCATGGAGAAGTCGCCGGCGGGACTTAATGCAGCTCTCGCCTTGAGACTGCAGATCCTTGGCCAGCTGGACAAGATTCCTGCCGACGACGAGAAGCGCAAGGTCACAGTCAAGTTTGCGCCGGAGGTCTCAATGGATGACTTCGCGGCTGGCGAAGAAATGGCGGCTGCGAAGAAGGTCGATAAGATCGATAAGGACGATAAAGAGGAGATCAAGGCTGCTGCGGCCGAGTCCGTTCGCAACCCCTCCCTGCAGACTGATGTCCGTGTGGACTTCTTCCAGAGTAATGTCACCGTCTCTGTCTCTGTCTTCGCGAAAGGAGTGCCCAAGGATGACTTCAAGGTTGAATATGGCGAGAACGAGGTACGCGAGTTTGCCGCAATTTGTTCAAATGGCGACACTGACGGTGCGATGCAGTTGCGCATGAGCCACATCCCGGGTCACGAGCCCTGGTTCACGATCCCCCTCTGGGGCGCCATCGACCCCGCAGGCAGCAAGCACACCATCACCGCCAACAAGGTCGAGTTCCAGCTCAAGAAGGCTCAGGCGGTCAAGTGGCCCACGCTCCGTCGCGACCCGTCGGCAGCCCCGAACAAGGTCCCCGAGCCGACCGTTGCCCCTGCTGCTGCCCCCGCTGCTTCTGCGCAGGCTTCCACGGCCGGCCCCTCATACCCCACGTCTTCCAAGTCGGGCCCCAAGAACTGGGATACGGTCCTCGCCGACGAGAAAGACGAGGAGGAGACCGACATCAACCACTTCTTCAAGACGCTGTACAAGGGCGCCACGCCGGAGCAGCAGCGCGCCATGATGAAGAGCTTCACGGAAAGCAACGGCACCGCGTTGAGCACGGACTGGGGCGATGTCAAGGACCGGACAGTGGAGACGCAGCCTCCTACTGGAGTAGAAGCGAAGAAGTGGAATTCCTAAATAAGAGTGCCCGTATATATGATCAGGGAAATTGCATTCGCAGACGAGGCGTTTTCGGTATCGGGATGAGAGAACCACCAAAAGTTGCTACATTTCCAAGCATACGAGTTCAATGGTCGTCGGCATGGCGTTGGGATAAGGCAGTCAAAAGCTTTCGCTAGTAATTGATGATAAGGTATCAAATAGATATCCAATGGCAATGATCCATACCACATCCTGCTCACTGAGCATCTAAACTTTCTCATCATCCAACAAGCTGTTAAGCTGTCAATGCTGCTTTACCTTTTTATTGAGGACGCTCATAAAGTCGGCCGTATCCGGGTCATATTCAACGCCCGACTCGCTTTCGTCCTGCGGCTGCCTGAAAGATTGCTTCTCCTCCAAGTATACTCTATTCAGCATACTGACAAAGTCCTCGTTGGCCACGTACGTGCCCTTTAGCCAGCGGCGACCGCTGCTGGCGTCGAACTCGCGGCGGCCGTGCAGGACTCGCCTGTTATCGAACAGGACGCATTCGCCGGGTTTCAGCTTGTACTCGAACATGTTGCTCTCGTCTTCGAGGATGGCCTGGAACTGCGTCGCGGACTGGTGCCACGAGCGGAACACCTGGGTCTGGGTCTTGCTCACCGGCAGATGGAAGGGGGCCTGGAACGGCGGCGACCACCAGACCTCGTGGGTGTCCGGGGTCTCTCCGGAAAAGTCGAAGACGGGTCGCCTCTGCTGGTAGAAGAAGCCGTTCTTGCTGTAGTGATAGGGTACCAAGATGCGGCTGAGCACGTCGGCGGCTCTGGGTGAACGTTCGCGCAACTTGGAGGCGGCGTGGAAGGCGTCGCTGAATATCGACTCTCCCCCAGGGCACGAGTTTCTCAGGCAGTGAAGAAGCTGGATCCGAGGAGGGGACTCGAGGTAGAGCATGTCGGAGTGCAGGCCGAGGTAGGAGGAGGTGTAGGCGACGTTCTCGGCTTCGGGCTTGGACATGACGTTCCAGGTCCGGCCGTAGAAGGTCTCCTTGATGGCGCCGAACTGGAGCGCGACCTCGGCTACGGCGTCCTCGGTTGGCGGCATATCTTTAATGAAGACGAGACCCGTGACGGCGAGCTCGCGGACGACTTTGCGGAAGGCATCGCCGCCTGCCATGAAGTTTTTGTATTTGACCGTCTGGAGACGCGGCGTCAGGATCTCCTTGTCCCACAACTGGCGCTCGTACCGGTATCTGTAGTAGTTGAGCTTGAGCGGCGCGAACGGCTCAGGCTTCTCCATGAGCAGTTGGTTTATGCTGTCCTTGTTCGTGGGGGGAAAGACGGACACGTGCGTCCGGCCATCGGCGCAGAACCTCGGTATGTCATTCTTCCAACGGATGTGGAGGCTCCCGTCCGCCTCCTCCGCGACGCTTTCGAACTCGAGGCTTCCGGGGATCTCGGCGGTGGAGAAGGACTTGTTGCCGGAGGATGGGCTGACGCACTGCGGACAGACGCAGCGGTCGCGCAGGTAGATGGCGTCGAGGAATCGGGGTGGGACCTTGGCGTTGTACGGGCGCGTGACCAGGACGCGCTGGCGGTCCGGGAGGAGGATTTCGTACCGCAGCGAGTTTCTGAACCTCACGTGTCGCTGGTGTATTTGCCTGCTGAGTGCTTCGGCCTTGCTGGACCATGCCGGGAGGAGTTTCTGCAGTTCGGCGAAGGTCGCCGGCGCCTGGGAGGGCGTGCGCGCGGTCTCGCGGGCGGGGAGGGCATCGTTCGTGTCTTGGGCGAGCGCGGCGGCGGCGGCGGCTTGGGGGTTTTGGGATGTGGTGTGAATGCTTGAGAAGGGCACCTTGGGGTGCGGTCGGCCGGGGAGTCGGGAGGATAGGGTAGGTCTTGATCTCGTCACGCGCGACGCGGAGCGGATTGAAGACCTCATCGCCATCACCAAGGCTCGAGTAGGGCGTGCGGTCGACGGCGCGACGAAGACTTCAGTTGGAGGATGTGAGAAGAAAAATGGGACCCCTCAGTGTCGCAACGGCCAAGTGGTAAGGAGGGGTTTGGTCCTTAATAGGAAAGGAATCCCATCATCAGGAGCCGGTGCGAAGGCACGAATTGGTGGACAATGGCACGACTAAAGAGGGTTGCGCAGGGGGGAGGGTTGGACCAATGTCTTTGTCGATCTTGCCGAGAGCTTCCCCGTGGTGCGGAAGCTGCGACTATCAGAGAAGCTGGGCTAAAAAAGATAGGATAGCTGCAGCAGAGAGGGGACGAACCTCGGTCATCACATTTCCGAGTTCCTGTCTGGTCACTCTGTGCGACGCACAGGCTACGTACCGATTACACCCAGTGGTTGTTCACATGCATTTTGCCCGTTTTACCTACGCTCATTCATCCCGATCTTATCTTATCTTTTTCCATCAGCATCTCACTCGCTGCGATGTTTCAAGCAGAGTTCTGATGACTTCCTTCACACACAATTACTTCTTGGAACCCTGATAATTTCCAAACGAAAGCCTTTCTTGTGTATTGATACTCTGTCATCGTACGCATCCTGGTGAATTCTCACATGTCAAGACCGGCTTAACCAGCCGCCCAACCTCGTGGCCTCCACTGCTCCTCCAAGTGCCCCAGCCGGACGACGGGAATCTGATGCAGCGTGACTTAGCCTCTTTCACATGGACGCTATCGGACTTGGCTTTCTTCGGTACCGTAGCTTGCTTCCAAGTTGTCCTTCCGCTATCGCCTTGTTGTTGGAAAACCAGTCGCCGCCGGCTTCTGCGGCTGTTTGAGGCGGGGTCATCAACTAATACGGCGGCTGTTTGCTCGAATGTCACAAAAACCACAACAGTAAGGGGAGGTGAGTGAAAGTGAACATGGAAGATGCACACAACAAGCCCAGGATCTTCAGCATCGTGACGCGCAAAGCCTCGCTCAATGGTTCAAATTTATACATTGCCCACACAAATATTTACACAGAAACCCTTCTCTGCGACACTCAACCGGCCTGGTCCCAGGTCTATACTCACTCAAACAGACGAGCTGTTGATTGCCTTCCAGATCTCGTCGCTAAGGGCCTTATTCGCGGTGAACCACTCGGCCAACTTGGTCTCCTTCTGCAAGACCAGGTCAGCGACGAGCCGTCCGAAGACCACGCTGCCCTCGGCGTTGAGGTGGGTGTTGTCGCCGTCCTTGAGGTTGTACGAGTGCGCCTTGGTCTCGCCAATGGACTGCACGAATTTGCGGCTGTAGAGGTTGAGGTCGATGTACGTCGTCTTGGTCGCCGTGGCCGCCGCGATGGTGCGCTCGCGCTCGTTGGAGAGGTTGTTGGTCACGACGCCGTTGGAGAAGCTGCGGCGGGTGAGGGGCGTGACGAGGATCGGCGTCGCGCCGAGGGCCTTGATCTCCTCGGCGAGGTTTCCGAGGTTCGCCTGGTACTGGTCGAGCGAGATGTTCTTTTCGGGCTTTTGGTCGTTGTGTCCGAACTGTTTTTTCCCCGCGAAGCTTTCGTTCAGCAACTTCATCCACTGGCTAGTTTGTGCTCGGCAAGAGACAATCTTACTTGAATCGTAACATAGACGTCAAAGTCTTTGGTGTTGTCCTGGACGGCCTTCTTGACCGTTGCCCAGTATCCGCCGCTGACATAGTCTACCGTTGTCCGTCCATTGCGGCCGTAGTTGGTGCCGAAGGCTGGCTTCTTCAAGAAGCTTAGGAACCCGTTGCCCCAACCACCGCCACCCTCGGACTGTACCGCCGTCGTCGAGTCGCCGGCGAGGAAGAAGGCGGGAGGCTTGGCTGCCCTCTTGTCCGCTGAAGGCGCGGCCATCGCGAAGGCAGGAAGGAGAGCGGTGAGCAAGGTCTGGGCCTTCATCTTGAAGGACGTCGAAGGCGAGCTTGGGGGGGGGGGGGATGGGGTATCACGAAACTCCGGGCTGGAATGCAAAGGACTGCTGCTGTAGCTACGAGCGAGACACTAGAAAAGCATACTGAGAGTACGACCCTCGCAAAAAGAGCAGCCATCTCGACGCCTCTTATACCAGTCCCGTTTCAAAGAAACCCTCTGTTCAATCTCGTTCCATTGAAACCCAACCCTCGATCAAGCAGGCCAGAAGCCATGCGACCAACCAAATCGTCGGACGGACTTCCGTTTCCGCTCGTCGATCGGATGCGCAGGTAGCCAGCTGCTGCTTGATGATACATACCCCTGGCTGCTCGGGGATGATGCTGGGAAAGATGGGGTGGTGGTCCGGACCCACGACGACTGAGCTTGATTTCTTCCGTCAATGGAAGCTCGAGCTTGAATTGTGGCCGTCTCATACTTGGCACACCTCCCGCTGGCCTCTGGCCACTTCGAACACCAGGCTAAGCTTTTTGGAATGGGAAAGGGGTAAGAAAATGGGACGGAAACGAAAGAACGTAGCATTGTTTCCCGCGGGACACGCCCGAGAACTCAGTCAGCTTCGGAGCGTTGATCCAGGGTCGATCTGAGCTTTCTACGTCAGCCTTCACCAGCGTTGTGTCCCGTCTTGGAGAGAGAGAGAGAGATTTGGAGGCTAGGCTGCATGTCGGACGAACGGACGGCACTTTTTCTGGTTTAACGCCGGCATGGATCTTGACGAGGGTATTGAGATCACGGGGAAATCCCTTCAGCTCGATTCGTATCTGAAAAGAAATGAGATGCAGTGGGGATGTCGGTCCTTGGAACTTATTTCACCGTCGCATTTCTTGGTAACCTTATGTCCGGGAAAAACGGGGTCTTTTTCACGCGAAAATCTTAAGTAAAACTTTAAACTAGAAGCTCTGAATGAGCTATGGGACACCGTGAACCTCGATGGGTAATTCGAGGTTATACAAACGATCTTCGAAGTGCTCTGTTTACCCGATCTGGATGCGAGGGGCTTTCCTCATCCAGCCGAGGTCCAGCCGTGGCTTCAGAGGCCGGACCAGAGGTCGCCCAGGGCCGGGGCAGCTCAAACGGTGAGCCGGCACAGCCGCTCCGTACAAAAGACGGCACCTAGGTCCGTAACTCGTCGACGGATGGTACTTCACATTGTCGTGCACAGATTGCCTCGTTATTTCATGCGGTTCTATGCCGCAAGGGTACGACATGTGTTCTGAGGGGTTATTCTAGTAGAAACTTCAAGATGGCGTCCTGTTCCGCCGAAGATGCCGTCTTTCCCGAGTGCCCTAATTCATACTCATACAACAGTGCCTCTCTCTCATCCCAAGTTCCGAGGGCATGAACGTTTCCAATGTCGTGTTACACCGTATATCCATGAATCCGCCATTGAACCTTGTCTCTAGACATCTTGCCTAGAGATTGTTTTCGTTACCAATAAAGTGGTTTCCTTCCGCACATGCCGCAACGCCCGCCCACGTTAAAAAAACATACAGTAAGACCAGAATTATCGGTTCCGGTTGCTCGACCACCGCTTCACCATGACTTCGCGGATCTTGTACAATTTGAAAACCTCTGCCGGCCCACCTTTTTTCAGAGCCTCGTCGAATTGGGGCGGGGGCGGAATGTCGACGTACACAAGCACGAGACTCTTTTGCACGTGCGAAAGTACGCGAACAACGCCGTGAAGCCAGTGCCATGTCTTGTGAGGGAGTTCATGGCCGCTGTTCTTCCACCAGCGGTCCGAGTACGACGGCAGAATAATTGCGCCAAACTCGGCGTGATCAAAGACAGGACCCTTAGCATACAGAAGCCAGTCAACGCCGAACTTGATACCAGCACGGGGAACCCAGCCTAGGGATCGGAAGTGGTGGTACACTGCGTAGTTGACAAGGAAGCTGTCGTCAGGCTGCAAGTCGTCTGAGGCACGGGAGGGAAAGTAAGAGTATTGTCGGAAGAGCTTGAGTAGCTCAGGAGTCCCAATAGGGGATTTGTTCGTCGGGTCGACGACGCGGAGGGCGCCGAGACCGAAAGAGAGAAAGAAGGCTTCCTCAGAGGTCAACTGGAGATGTTCCTTGTTTACAATCTCGGCAGGTTCGGGTGCGACAAGAGGCTCTGGCGCGATTGAGTCCATTCCGTTGGGTGCTTGGTTTGCATCCTCCTCTGCTTCCAAGACACTGGGGCCCAAAGACGTTCCGTTCAGAAGGGTCGTTGGCTTCCCGTTCAGCAAGGCAAAGCTTGGACTGGGGGGGTCGGACAGCTGATAGGTGGCCGACTCAACCTTGGGGGAAAAGCGAACGCTCTTGCGACGTTTGAGAGGCTTGGGGGTTGAAGGTAAATCTGTCGATACGGTAGGAATGGTCCGGATTGTGCTGTTCCTGTCTGTACCGTTGGCATCGTCGCCATTCACGCCGTTGACCATATCATTGATCAGGTGACTCGTAGCCACCTTACCATCGTGTGCGGCGTCCTCGGGTATCGTCGACAGCGTCTTCTGAGCCAACGACACTTCGGTGGTAGCAAGGTTGCCGTTGTCGATCTCAACCTGAGTTTGATTGACAAATATGGGTGCGTGTGCATTCGGAAGCATGAGCAGTTCCAGAGGGCCAACCGGTGCTGCTACTTGTGTAGGACTCCCGACACCATTCAGGGCAGACTCGTGATTGACCAGGCCATTCAGGCCCTCATCCTTGGGCACCGCATTTGCCTCAATCGACTGCTTGTTGTTCAAAGCCGATGTCGTGGTCCCGTTTGAATTGGGCAAACGGAGAAGCTCAAGGGGCCCAGTCGGCGCGGGTGAAGAAGTGAGAAGAGGAAGGATGTTGCCAGACTTGAAGATAGCTTCCGCATCTGCAATGATGTCGGCCTGTTTGGCTGCTGCAACGACATCCTCGGGCTCGATTATCGTAGCTGAACCAAGCTGGGCAGTCGGCACTTCGATGGGCGACGTGGCACCATTTGCAAGGCCTGTGTCCGCGACAGGGATCTCGATAGTGGTAGAAGACACAGCACCAGACACAGGCTCGGCAGACGTATTTATGGATGCGTTCTTGGTCACATTGGATGTAGAATGGGCGACGGGGTCGGATTCGGCCTCGAGGTCGACGGGCGCAATTGATTCAGGCACAGAGGTCGCTTCGACGAGGGCTGGTTTATGGCCATTGGCAGAATTGGAAGTGGCATCGGCGACGTTAACTGAGGCTTCCTGTGCTTCCTGGAGCCGCTTCTGGCGGATAGCTTCCTGCTCAGACTTGGCTCGCTCCCACTTCATCTGTCTGCGCTCCTCGCGACGGTTAACCGTCATAAGTTCGCTGACCTTGCCCGGGACTAGCCCTTGGCGGACCTGCTCGCGCTGAAGCCAATGCGGCTCACTTCGACTCAAATTGCCTTTGCCATAGAACCCCTGTTGCCACAGTGCGCGCATGGACTTCTCGTCAACGACTTGGACGGATTTGGACTCGGCAGACCAGATGCCCTCGTGAACCACGGACGGCTCAGCAGGCGGCGGGAAGAATGTTTGCTTCGTCCAAGCGAAGAGAACGTGGAAAAGAGAAATTGGATTATTCGGGTAGAAGCTAGGAAGCGGGAACGTTCGCAAAGGAGCGGGCAGTTCGTAAATCTTGTGCAACGGCGGGCCCCTCGGCCGCGGCGCTGATACCTGGGAGCTTTGCCCAGATGCCCCAGCCGGCGAGGGCTGGGGAGCTGTGTTCTGGGATTCCGGCATTGTGCTAGCAAGTCATCTCTGATCTTTTTCTTTAGTTAGCCATTTGTCCATAATAGGATGTTGCGAGATCAAAGAGTTGTGTTGGTTTGCATCAGATACCGTTGTAGTCTATATTTGAAGCATTCATCGAGGTTCAATGAAGACGCCTCTTAGCACAAATGTGTAATGGGTGTCATCATAGCAAACAATGCCACGGAGCGGCAGAGAGCCGGCTCTTAATTCGCGCGACCGGAAATCGCGGAAACAAAAGTCGCCAAGCTGCTGCTGCAGCCGCCATGGACGAAGGGAAGAAAAATGATGAAAAGCTTCTGACTTACGTATCTGAGAGGTTTGCCACCCGTCCTGCCGACAGATCACCCGTCAATTGGGCCATTCAAGCCGAAAAATCACCTCACTTCTCAGAGGTGTTCGGCAGACGTGTGGTAGGTTGGAAGGAATAGATCGTATGTGTCGCGCAAAAAATTTCAACGTAGAAAAAGGTCTCCGCCTTGGGTGTCTTCGCTTGTTTCCGTCCCCACCAGAGTAACTTCTTCCGTCTTCCCGGAAAAACTCGGCTTCAAGGCCGTGAAGGTGGGCTCCGTGCTGAGGTAAGCGCCGGCTGAGCTTCAGCCACACATTTACTTCCAGCCACAGCGGTCAAGCTTTCTATTCCATCCATTTAGAATGTGGCTCGTGCTTCCCCAATCTGGGCAGAATAAGGTAAGGTACCTTAGGTTTGCAGATTCTTGGTGGGGTTCTTGGAAATTCGACGTCCACCCCCGATGTTGCCGATCGTATTAACCTCGTCACACACACCCTGGACGTTGCTTGCGGTCTTCTTTTTTCTGCTCTTCTCTCCTTTCTTTTGTCGGTCTGCTCGTCTTACGGCTGTCATGACTTTGTGACGAGACTTCTTTACTCCCCCGATACCCTGCATTTTTGGCGTCTGGTTGCTGACGAAACCCCGACCTTGGTTGTATCCATCACTAATACTTCCTTCGCCCGTTGCTCTGCGCGCATCGCCAACCTGCTCCCACTTGCACAATGGCAGACTTGGCTGCGGTAGTGCAGGCAATAGCCGTCATATGTGCTGTCTGGAGCACATTTGTGTATATCGTACAGTCCATTGGTATCTTCAGGATGTGAGTCGCCCACCGAGCAACTCTTCTCGTCTCTGACCGCGGCTCAGTTTCTTCTCGTACTCCTACCGACCGAAGACGGCCACCTCTTCGTCCCTTAAGAAAGAAGATGTTCCGCACATCACCATCATCCGCCCGGTAAAGGGTCTCGAACATGGCCTCTACGAATGCATTGCCTCGACGTTTCAACAAGAATACCCCGCCGACAAGATGACTATCTTCCTCTGCGTATCCGAGAAGAGTGACCCTGCGTACCCGGTGTTGAATAAGGTAGTGGGAGACTTTCCTGGGTTCGATGCGCGCGTACTCGTCGAGGAAGAAGATCCTCTACTGCATGGTCGAAGAGGTCACATCGATAACCTGGGCCCGAACCCAAAAGTGCGGAACATTAGTCGTGCGTATCGCGAGGCTAAGGGCGACATTATCTGGATCATGGATTGCAACATCTGGATCTCCAAGGGAGTTGCGGGACGCATGGTGGACAGGCTCTTGGGCTATGGCCCAGGAGGTAAGCAGGTCAAGCCCTACAAGTTTGTCCACTTGCTACCCATAGTGGTCGATACCGTCTCTCCCCAAGATCCTCCAACACGAGAGACACAGACTCTTCTTGCCTCAGGACCCGATCCCGACTCATCTCAAGGACATAGTGGCTCTTTGATGGATTACTTGCGGACGCAAGGCGGAGGACGACTTGACGAGATGTTCATGGCCACGACTCATGCCAAGTTCTACGGTGCAATCAATACGGTTGGCGTTGCGCCCTGCGCTGTCGGCAAGAGCAACATGTTTCGCAAGTCTCACTTGGACCAGGTCACGGATCCTGCACAAAACCCAATTTTATCTACCGAGAAAAACCTTCCCAAGGGCATCGACTACTTCTCCGAGTACATCTGCGAGGACCATCTTATCGGAGACCTGTTGTGGAAGAGCAATCTGCCTGGCTTCAGAAATCATGGTCTTGTCGTTGGCGACCTCGCTGTCCAGCCCATGGCAGGCATGTCGGTCCGCGCGTACTTCAATCGCCGAGCCCGATGGTTGCGCGCACGCAAGTATACCGTGCTTGCAGCGACTCTCGTGGAGCCCGGCGTCGAGTCGCTCCTTTGCTGTGGTTATTTCGCTTTCGCTGTGACGACTCTACCTTGGTTTCACAAAACCTTTGGCACAGCCCAGACATGGACTGACTTTGGTCTCTACTGGCTGGCCTTTGTGACAATCTGGATGGTATGCGACTGGTTCACCTTCAATCGCCTCCATTCTGGTCACACTATCGAAATCGACGAAAATACGCCCAAGTTTGCAAGAGGCACTGCCGTTACTGGCGGCGCTCCTCGGAGATCCTTCTTCGAGTGGTTGGCCGCCTGGCTGGGCAGAGAATTCCTTGCTCTTCCGATCTGGACTTGGGCTGTGTTTTGTGGATCAACTGTCAACTGGAGAGGCCGGACTTTTAGTGTTCGATCCGACATGAGCGTTTACGAAGTTGATGAGAAGCAGATGGGCACGCCAGAAAGCCACCCACGATCCAGCAGTAAGGATCGTTTGGACTGAAGCATTAATGACATTCTTAGATCATGCACCTAGATCAGTATAATAATACCCACTTCATTTCAATCCTTTTGATGCATGGACCCCCTCCAGGGGGATGCTCCCCTTCGCATTCAGCATCAATCATCCAGTGCAAAACAAGCGTGACTGACTTCAACTACCGTATCCAGACCTCCTAGCACCTTCTCAACCACCTCCCTATCCGCCTTCAACGCCATCATCCCCTCCGCCGCCGGCGAATCCACCCACTTGAAATACAATCTTCAACGCTCCAGTGTAGATACATGGATAAACGCTGAGGGGTCGACCGGAACTGTACCGCACGAGACGAGGATATGATTAAAGAGGGTAGTGAAGTTGAGGAGCTCGGAGCTAACCGGCGTGAGGGGCGTTCGGGTTTGCTCCACAAACAGCCATCGTGACTTTACTATGGGTTTACTCCTGGTAAGTCCCTTTGAGTGGAAGTATCATGCTTTTGGATATGTTACCTCGACGGCCTCAACTCCCACTGACGTGTCAGTGAGGTTCTGGATCTAGTGGGTCAGGTCGAGGCTGGAATAAGCATTTCGGTAGTATAGTTTCTCGAGCTTGGTTGGATACCACTTTCAACGATACTTGAGAGACCGTAAGGCAACCTGGGTGCCTACCTTGGCTTTCTGGTGGGATTGGCGCAAATTCTGAGCAATGAGTCCACCCTTTCACAGTGTCTCGCTCGGTGACCGCTGACTATTGAAGTGTGCCGACTCTCACGTGGCTCGTTTCTCAGCTCAGCCTGCTTTTCAAGCTTTCTTTTTCATATACTGACGTCCTTGCCTCGAGGGACTGCAGACGAACGAACCTTTCCCATCGGAACTTGAGATAAATTCAATCTCAGAACATGTCTAGCGCATCGTCATGCATACATGTGTCTTAGCAGTCAGATCTTCATCATGGATCAAGACAGCAACAACCCCCCTGTACCTTTGCTCATGGTCATCACTCACATCGGACCAGGTCACGATCTGACTGCTTCGAGAACCCCGGGCGATCTCCGTGAGTCGGGGCAAAGGCATCCACATTTGGCAGCGGGATATCTACTGTCCGAGTGTCTTGGTGGTGTGCGTTTTCAGTGCAGAGAGCAGGTACGTTGACAATGATATATGGGCGTATGTCGGCTGTGCGATGGAACATTACCGATGGAGAGGACGCTCGAAGACACACATAATCCCCTTTGCACTGGGCAGCTTCCGGGATTCACGGCCCTCTCCAGGAACAAGCTCAACAGTGATTTTGAAAACGGTGTTCTTCTTGTGCGGAAATGAATTTGTCGAAAGGGAGGCAAAAGCGTGAATAACGAACTTCCCGTATCTTATCATTCGAGGAATACATGATTACCCGGACTCTAGCAGGATCAATGACGAGCAAGAAAACACAGTTGGTATCGCCGCACACAGCAATTGCCAAGAAAAAAAAAGGAAAAAAAAAAAGGCTTCAGGGCTATATTGAGCCGGGAATGCCTCAAACGGGTGTTTCGGTGAATCTTCTCACTCACGAACGCATGCTACCGGACGCAGAGATTGAACCTTGTTAGAAATTGCGGCTTTGCCAACAAGCGTTTTCCAGTTGTCAGGCTTCTGCACTGAAGAAGTCGATGCCCGGCATCTAAGATTAAATGATTAAGCTACCTACCGAAGCATCTCTCGGCATAAGTTTAGTCGGCCGCTAGCCTCTCGTAACAGCTCTGAATGCGACTGTTCCAGACTGGTCTTCAATAGATCCAGCAGCTCAGGTAACCTTTCATTAAGATCCACCGCCGAATCGTCTCCCAGCTCATCCAAACTAGCAAAGTGCGCAAGATATCGAGCGACCTCGCTTGACCTCCCCGGTGGCGCGTTTTTCGCTGGGATATCTAAAGCCCGGACAAAGGACCAGATCGCTAATGCGGCGTAATACATAATCCACGGCCGGTGGGGATCCGGCTCGTTACGGCATGAATAGAAGACCGAAACCGTTTCGGGAAGTGAACCAAAGCTACTCGTCCGCCTCTTGGGCCCTTTCTGGTCTACCAACACACGATACAAAAGCTTGAAGGCGTGAAGGACGGCGTGCCGAGTCGAGCCCACATTGGACCACGTTCTCATTCGCGCGACCGCGTTGGCATGGTCCCGTGTAGAGACCTTGCGACCAACCAGTCTTTTCGCTCCGGCGTACACCTGACAGTCCACGATGTCTACGTGGAGGCTGATATGTGCTAGATGGTACAGCACTGCGGCAGAGTGAATCGGGCCGTTTGAGCTCGTCGGCTGGCCTGGTGTCTCTATGGCGTCGTTTGCACCTACGGCTCTGTCGAAGCTCTCCTTCCATTCATCAAATGCTCTCAACAGGATCTTCTTCCAGCCGTCGTGTGTCTCGGTGCTCGGTGTGCGCAAGTCAAGCCATTTGAGGTGTGATTCTCGATGAGACAGGTGCCATCCGACGCTGAGCAATCCCGACATGATGATCATCCGTCCAAAAGTGTGCGTCTTGACCTCTTGACCGTGTAGAGCGCTCTTCAATCCGTCCAAGAAGGAGACTTGCTTGATACCGTACATCCTATAGTTCCCGTCAAGCTGGCGGAAGACTTCAGGAGTGGGGGCCGTCCAAAGGGCATCATCGCATGGTAGGGGCAGCCTAATTTCGTGGGGCGCCATGTCCGCTATGTGGCCAAACATCGCTGCGTGAATGACATCCAGCATGAATGCGGCAAAGACGACGCGATGCATCGCTTCCGTCTCGGCCCACCTAATCCACCATGTTCTGGAGTCGAGTGATTCTCCATCGTTTAATGTTGGGTCTTGTTCTACCGGTGGCGATTCGCTGCCTGCCCTGCCGATCAGGGGGCTCCCTCGCCTGAGCAGAGTAAGGGTAGCCGAATGGTATATGTGCGCTCGTTCGTGGAAACGTCTTGACGAGAACATCTTCTCGTAGAATTCGAGTAATAAAAGTGCCTGTGCGATTGACAGCCCCGCTGGCGGTGATGCTTCGTCGGCTGTAAGGATCTCCCAACGCACACTAGAGATGATGACATCAGCAAATCCTCCGTATTGCTCCAGGTTGCCAGTCGAGTCCCTGCTACCAAGAGACGCAGCCCCGAGGGCTATCATGACCATCAAAAGGAAGATATTACACCGATTAGACGCGAAAGTCGGCTGATGTACGATTGGCAATCTTGGCGAGACGTTCTTCCAGTATTCCTTCAAGCAGTCGCGCATCATGTCGAGGTTCAGTGCAGGCAAGTCCCCGCCGCTTTCTTGGACCAAGTTTACGATGCGGTGTTCGTATTTGGGTTGCTTCTGTCGAAACAACTGAAGCCATCGAAGAATCTCTTGACGTCGATATTCGCTGATGTGTTCGTCACTCACTTCCACTTGTCGTGGTGGTGTGGGGTCAAGCTGTGACCGGCTGGTCAGAGACTCGTAATCGTAGTGGATGTTGTTGTTGAACGTTGATTCGAGACCCCCTTCAAGAAACGGGAGATTTGCGACGCCGTTGAAGTCACTCAAACTAGCTTGAGGATCGAACAACCACACCGCAAAGTTTTCCCTAGACAAGGCTTCGTCTGACTGGAAACCTAATGTGTTGAATGATGGCATCATAGACGTCGCCTCGGGTATTGATGGCTCATGGCGGCCGAACAGGTCCGATTTTGGGCGCATCATATTGACCGACATGTCATCTATGGATGGCCATGTTGTTGGCGGGCCTATCCTCGCTGTTACTGAGGGATTGGCAGTCCCGGTTGTCGGTGTTGGTGTGGCGTTCGAATCTGGCGTTAATAGTATGGCGGCGTCGTGAGGGCCGCTCGACGAAAGCTGGCCAGGTTGGGGAAATTCCGGTCGGGAAGAAACACCGGCGGTCGGTGATGACACGGCGATGCCAGCGACAGCGGCAGAGGCAGCAGAAGTACTGAAACTCGGCGCGCGGTTGCGAGGGATATAGCTTGACGAGTGTCGCCTCTTGTGCCGGCTCAGCAAGTCCGCTCGCACGAACTTCTGATCACATCCCGGGATATCGCATTGGAAGATTTCCTTGGGGTTGTCTGTTGATTCGCGTTAGTTATCCAGAGGCTTGGCAAATAGACCAGACAGTGCAAGGCGAAGTAAGACAGCATGTATATAAGTAAGGGGCAGTCTAACGGTTCAGTTGGTGCCTCTGAAGATGCTCAGCTCTGGAATAGAGCTTGTCGCAGCCCGGATGGTCGCAGACAAAGCGGCGAGGTGCGCCCTTTCGGCTTGCGCGCTTGTAGTTTCCAGCAACGCTGTGCTGGCTCGGTGAGGAGTGGCTCGCCATCAACGCTGGCTATGGGGACATCGTCAACGGAGGCGTAGACCGTGGCTGAATGAGCCTGTCGTTGTGTCGTATCAATGCGCAAGCGGCCTTGGGTACGGTGGAGTCTTCATCGGGGAAGATAAGGTCAGATGTGCCGAGCTGGAGATGTCGAGATGGAATCGATGAAAATTGGGGTGAAATGGGAATGAGATGAGACTGCCTCGAATTGGGGAATAATTGGCAGAGCGCGGGTCAACGCGGGGAATGCGCGATCCCCACACAATGGGGAGGCGGCCTGGAGCGTGGAGAGTGGACCCCCACGCGTTGCTCCTGCTGACCCTGTCGCACAGTCTTTTGACTGGTAAAAACTGGTTTGGACCCACCGCAGGCCCGCTTCATCTCACTCACTGTTCTCTCATCTCATCTCATCACTTAGTAATCTTCATGAGATGAAATCTCACCCCTAAAATGCATTCGCTGAGGCGCTGAACTCGACTCAGTAATGCAACCCATTTACTTCCCTACTATGTCAAATCAACAGGGAGTGTTAGCACCGCCAATACTGTATTGGTATTCTTCACACTCATCGTCTCGTCAATCCGGTCGACTGGCATACTGAACTTGTTTCTTCTGTTTCAATCAACTTCGGCTCGTTCGCCTACATGCCTACCCCTTCTTCATCCTGCCTACTATTCTCTTCAACGCGGCATCCTCTCTCTCAGCCTTCCTAAAATCCCGCCGATGACTTTCGGCAGCAGGGCCGACCACTTCTAAAATCTGGATGTAAGGCAGTTCAGCTAGCCCGCCCACAGCGCCAGTTTTGGCATCGTATCGCCCATTGCGCACCGCGATGTACTCGTCCGCATATTCGCTCAACTCTTCCGGGATCCCATCGTCCCTCGTCTGATGCTCCAGCACCTTGATCAGATCCACAAACACAGCCTTCTTCGCGGGCAACTTGACCTCGAACGCCTCCAACGCTCTCATCGAGTCCCGAACATCGTGAGACACAATGCACATGACCGCATACTCTGTCGCCAGCTCGTTGAAAATCTCCTGCGCCTTTTTGATCGCGTCGTCGCTGTACATGTCGAACCTCTCGTACCCGTCGTACCCGTCGGAATTTGTGTAAAATGGGCGTGGTCGTATCTGCTTGTTGACTTTCGTCCGTTCCAGCATGCGTATTGTGCGCCTGCAGTGCTGTCGCGCAGGCTGCTTGTCGCCGACTGCCGATCCCCCCCATACGGGCTTCTCGGCCGGGGACATGATGTTGAGCCGCAGCGTTGGCAGAAAGTCGTAGGGAGAAGACTTGTAAGCACGGGTCCAGTCAATGGCCAGAATGATGACTTGGGCGCTGCCCCAGCAGCCTGCAAGCTTGGCGTTCTCCGCGGCGCAGTCTTCGTGCCGGCGGAGTTCGGAATCGGTGAGAAGACGAGGCTTCAGGTTCGCCATGGTCTTGTATCTTATTTCCCTTTGAAGAAATGTGATGTGATGAAATGCGTAGCAAAACGCGAAAACCTCCAGCGTTTTAAACGCTGAGATTGGAAGTGTTCCTGTCTAATAGCTCACTGAATGCTGAATGTGCAGGGGTTCATTCACCTGAGACGCAACGTGGCTTTCGAATTGAGTCACACCTAGACAACTGATGGGATAGCATTACGAAACAGAAACCAGCCGCTGTTAATCTCGCTCAAGGTCGTTAAACATCCCGTTATTGAAATGAGACCAGCTCAAGCTCTTCTGATAATGCAAGGAATTGTTCCATGTTTCGCCGGCTGACACACTGCTGCGCAGGGAAGTAGGCAGGGTTGCACTGCCAGGCCAGGGCGCAGCAGTGGCCGCCGCATCGCCTCCCAAGGTCCCACAACCTGGTCCGTCCGCTGTAAGTGAAGCTCTGTGTCTACCAAACTGCTGGCGTTCATAACACTAAGACGTGGACCAGATACATATAACCAAGAAGGATAACAGACATCACTACTCTTCAGCTTTATGTGTCGCCGTTCTCTTCTCGCAACTAAGTGTGTTTGGTGGTGGGGATGAAGTTATGAACGAAAACGGTGGCAGCGACGATCCCCTATGCCTTGCAAAGAGGTAAGAAGGGAACTTTGAGCTAGATGTAGTCGTACTATATCTCGCTTTACTATAAAGCTTGTAAATTTGTTTCTTTGTCATCGCGCATGGCTAAGTGCAGGTAGATACCACGCGCATCCAGTAGGGGGGGCAAGAGAGTTACCGTTGATCGTGGTTCACCCACCAAACCGTTTATTTGGGTTCTCTGGTTGCTCAAACTCTGATCTACGAGGTTTTTCAGTTTAAAAATCTCGTACGCGGGGGCTTTTACCTAAAATAAAGCATCTGAAGTTCACAAAAATCCATCTTCTCAATTAAAGATCACTGATGCAATGCCAATCCCCTTAGGAGTTGCTATTGCCATCGGCATGGTTTGGCCTACGCTATTTGCATATTGTGCTTACGCTGATCAACAATTCGTTGAAGACACAAAATGGACGAAGGAATCAGAAATGGCATCGAAATTAGGCCCTCTTCCGCCGAGTCCTTCGAGGAAGGCATCGTCAAGTACAGAAAGAAACGACGAGGGTCTTTTGAACAGCATTACTTCACGGGATATACGACAGCCTTCCAGGCCAAGAGAGCCGAAAACGATCTGAAAAGCCCGACATATCAGATCCACCGCGAACTCATCATCCAGGTGATGGAGCACCTCGACCCTGAAGACATCTACCTCGCACGCCGAGCCTCCGGTCTCTTCTTCTCCCTTTTCAACAGCCCCACTCTTGGGACCTCCGAAGCCCGGCAGAGAGGATTGGAAACCACTGTATGGCTGGGGCATGCCGTTGTCGAGTTTCAACTGCTCTACCCTCACGGCGACCATGTGGCGTGAAACTATCCGGCTTCTGCGCCCAGAGCGTTTGTGCCAGTCCTGTACTGCATTTACAACCTCGGGCGCACGGGATGCCATTTACACCCTGTTCTGTGTTCAATGCGACCAAGTACACAGACAATACTGCTTCTCGACAGCGGAAATGCAAAAGAAAGATCCGGTTTGCCTCGCTTGGGAGGGTAAACAGAAGATCTGCCCCTACCGGCATATTTCATTGTTCGAGCCGTTCCATGTCAAAGACGACGACGTGCTGAATTTGCGATAAGGAAATTCGAGTGTTCCCATGCGTCGAATGCGAGACGATTCTCGAACTGAAAAAGCATGAGAAGCCACCGACCTTGGGCTGCTTGCGCTTGCCCGAGCACCCGTATGGCGACCTGCTTCATAGTTGGAAAGCAAGAGTTGTTACCCCCTGGGAAAACGTCAGATCGTTACGAAAGAACAGCTCCTTCAGCACTTGAGGAGGCTGGACGATATCCTCTGTCCCCACACGCGCTCAATCTCGAGTCCAGAGATTCTCATTGACGCCTTCCACAAACGACAATGTGTTTGTTTCAGAAATCACACGTCCGAGCATCCAAAATGCTACGAGCACAGGTTCGGTCGTCCGTACTGTTGTGCGTGTAACACGACTTCACATAACAGCGTCGGGAAGTCCATGGTACCAGGAGGATCGAGCAGGCCCCATCCGGCACCAAGTTCATTGTTCTTGTCGGGCTCTCTATGGGTGGTCGATCGAGAGAAACCAGGTTATGCTTTCCATGGAACGCCGGTGCTGTGACATTTCGCTTGTTCGCACGTCAAAAGATGACTATGCTTTCCAGTTCAAGTACGGCTATCTTCATGAATGGATATCGTGCCTGGATCCCGAGACCTATCGGGGAAACAAATTTACACCTCCAGCATACCGTTGCGATGACGTTGGGTGCCAGGAGTACCGTAGAGCCATGAGAAGTATCGGTTGTTTTATCTGAGATTTATCTCGGCCAGTATTGAGATTTTGGCATCGCTAGATAACGACACCTAGTTCCGCTAGTCACTAGTAAATTGTTTCTTGAAAGATAGACGGGCAGTGGTAAATGGAGATTCTAAGTGACTTTGGTTTTATAAGAACCCCGGATATTAAAGTATATAAAAACATGTGGTCGTCATGTTCTCTTGCCTGATAAACGCTGGTGCTGGCGGAACATTGTCACAATAGACTCCTTCTCCACCAGGCTTCCTCTTCACTCAACCAAATCTGAGGGCTTCCGGGTTTACCAAACATGTGTCCTTCTCCTGGGACTTCTCTTATCTGAACATCTCCGCCCTTGTCTTTCACTGCCGCATATATAAGCCGAGCTTGTTCGATGGGAACTACCGTGTCCTCGATACCGTGCAGCAAGAACAGGGGCGACTTGATCTTGTCCGCATGGAACAGAGGACTCCGCTCCTTGTATCTCTCTTCCTTTTGCTCATCAGTCATGCCAGGGTCAAGGACCAAAGCGCCCATGTACTCGGACTCAAGCTTGTGAGTGGACTCGTCCAGCTTCTTGACATCGCTGACACCGCAAACACAGAAGCCAGCATCGAATGTGCGTGGGTGACGGACAAGGGCTTGCAACACGTTGTACCCCCCAGCGCTTGCGCCCACGATACCAACCTTAGCCACCCGTCTAGCATTCACCAGGTGTTCGGCAACCTCGGCGGCGTCGTCTGCGTCGACAATGCCCCAATTGCGGAACAAAGCCTCACGATATTCCCTTCCGTGGCCTGTCGACCCCGTGTAGTTGAGTGCGAGGTAGGCGTATCCTCGAGCGGTGAAATACTGAGTGCGAAGCTTCAGTCCGGAGCCCGTATACGCCGTCGGCCCTCCATGAGACGAAATCACCAGTGGCGGCAGTGTGCCTGCCGGGGCCAAGAATTCAGGGTTGTGCGGCATCCAGAGGGTGCTGTAGATGGTTCGTGCTGGAGAGCCTTTCGAGCGAAATTGAACAAGTTCCGGTTTCGAGAATAGCTTTTCGTCCAGACTCGCGTCTGTGGTCTTTCTGACAATCTCGAATTCGCCGTTCAGTGCATCAATCTTATACAAGGCGGACGGTGAAGCTGACTCCTCGGCAATGACGAGCACGGAGGTGTCACTCAATCTAGCAATGGAATCATTTGCCAGCGCATTGAGATTGCCAGGGCCTATGGGTTTCCAGTCGTTGGTGTCGAGGTCAACGACGATCAGCTTTGCCTGACCAAAGATGATGCCAGCTGCCACAACGTGCCGTGCAGATATGGGAGCGTAGGTTTGGCTATGATATCGTCAAGATCGCTTGTGATTGAGAAAGTGAGATGGAATGGGACTGACCTTCCTTGGAACCAACGAATCTCGCCGAACTCGGCGTTTTCCAAACCTTTCAGCTTGATGTGAGTCGGCTTCGTTTCCCCAGGTCCCACGCGGTGAAGCTGTCGAAAGCCGTCGACCTCAATGCAGACAAACAAACTCCCGTCCAAGCCCCATCGAGGCTCCGCAGCACCTTCGTTGCTTTGTCCGGCCACTTGAATCGCGTTCTCGACTGAAGCCGATGAGGTCCAGTCAGCCACGAATATTTTGCTCGAAGAGAACGGGAGATCGGGCTGGTTCCACTCCGTCCAACACAGCCTGTTGCCGTCTTCGCTGAATCGCGGCGTGTAGTAGAAGTCGGCCCCTTCTACGGCCCGCTTCGTCTCGCCAGTGTCTGCATTGATGGCAACGATGTAGTTCTTGATTCCTCTAGGCGTGTTGATGGCATGGTCTTCCTCGTTGGCGAGGACCCATGGGCTCTGCGGGTTGGCGCTGAAGTTGGAGTACCGCTTCTTCTCAGGAGATGCGACGACGGTCGTCACCTTTCCGGTATCCGGATCCAGGACGTTGACGCCGGTCTTGTCGTCGGAGAAGATGATGCGTCCGTCGGCTGTCACATCGTATGGGGAACCGCCATATTCATAGACTGTGTTGTGGGCACTCCAGGGCGCTGGGAGTACGTCCTTGAGCTCATCGCCGACGACCTCCACCACCCCATTACGCCCATCTTCTTTCGACTCATTGAAGAAGGCGCGGCCCGATGCTCGCTGCAAACATAATCAGAAGTTGCGATGCTACTCTGAGGAGACTTGACCCACATGAACTCTCGGCGAAGTGACGGATCGGCTCTTGGAGGTCACGGTGTCGGCCGTGATCGGGCTGTCCCAATCGCCATATCGCGCCACATTTTTGGTCGCCATCTTCGGTTATGTGGCTTTAGGCGAAGCCGAAAGAAATGTGATCGGAATTATGATTTCTTGCTCTTATGTTTTGGACCGAAATGTGAGTCACTGCTCAATTGAGGGGTTTTAGATGATATTGTTTCAAGTAGGACGGATGAGGAAGGAGCAGATTGGGCTCGGTCAGCATCGGAGTACGCGGCACCGAGCCCCGCTTTTGGCTCCGTAGGCGAGGCCGGGCTTCCTCGAGAAAGAGCGATTTCTTCTCCGAACGGCCCTAATCGGACTCTCAGCTAGATGGAGTGATGCGAAGTCTTCTGCAACCTCCAGTAGGGCATAGGCGGTTGCCGCTCATGCCAGCTAAACATCGTGCAGTGATGAATGGAGGACGAACAAGTCAAGACGTACTCTGTAGAGTGACTTCGTTTTGAAGTCCCCATATCCTGAAGGCCCCCGCATCGAATTCCCGACATCGTTGCCAAATTAAAGAATGACACTACCACCTTGTATCAGAGTGTCGTTTTGGGCCCAACCCGATGCTGCGGTCAGCTCATCGCAAAGAGGCTCTAATGGAGTTCGGCGTTCAACACCCAGATCCCCACGGCAACCTGGTCTAGTTCGGATATGGCACTGGTGTCTCCAAATGACCCAGCCGAAAATACAGCGTCAAGATGACACAGGGAGAACCGCTGAAGCACAGCCGAATACGTTATTTCAATGCCGACATGCCTTTGAGGAAGCAACTGAGTCAAGGTTTAGGCCTGTCAATGTGGCCGGAGCTTTACAGATGGGAATGTCGCCGAATGTGAGGGGCGAGCCAAACTGGGCTGAGCCAAGACGAACGAAAATGCCGTTGCTCATCGCACTCATCATGATCCCCCCAACATCGTGCTATTCTGCCGGCACAAAATCATATAAATATATGAACCCTTCCGTTCGGTCTCTTCGGGTATCAAACAAAACTCACAATGCTTTTTCCTCATACCTAAAAGTCGATATTCAACTGACGGCATCGGCCCCTATGCTGATCAAATTCAAATACGGGGGCTGGAAATCAGTTGCAGCATGACTGGCCATCTGAGACTCGCATAAGGGGTTCGGATATCTCTTCTCAGAATCAGCCGAAATTGAGGCCTGCCGCAACGTTCATTAAACTCCTTTCTTCGACCGCCCGAGTTCTGTCAAGAGGCGGCTCTAGGGGGGTTCAGCGGGTAACATTGGACGAACGAACCGACAGCCGTTGACAGCAACATCACCGGGAGGGCGTCGATAAGCTTAATTGCCACAGGCTCGGTTCTTAGCTGCCATTGGAATGTAGCCAAGCATGAGGCAATCACCTAGGAGAGGATTCAATTCGGTCTTTGGTCATCCAAACAAATTCTTGTTCATTTGCATCGTCGTTTCTCCTCATGATGAGCCGCCTCCGGAAATGTCAAGTAGAGACGAGTTGCCAGACTGCCAAGTTGTGCCGACGCCGCATCTCGAGTAAACCTGACCTGACCAGCCGCCTCCCGCCGTCAATCCCACTCTTCGACTTCCGAATTGAGCGCTTATTGAGGCTCTTGGGGCGCTTCTGCTTCTTCCGATTGCCCTTGGCGCGCTTGACGGCCCGGGTGGGAGGAGGATACGCCCTCGTCCGAGTCGTCCCTGTGGTCTTATGTGGGTTTCATGATGCCGTTGCTCTTGGCGGCTGCTCCCTCTGAATTAAGTCCGCCCTCAAAAATCAACGAGACCTGGTCAAAGACAGGCTGGCCTGAGCATATAACGCATTTGGATTCCGTACCACTCAAGCTTCTCGGCTCGGTTTGATGTATCTCTTATGCAAATCAATTCTAAACTATCCCAGTGATCGCAAACCTTTTTGAGGCTAGCCCGCCGTTTTACCCGTGAGCCAGCTGAGTTGGTCTCTCTGAACTCAAGATGAAGCTATCAAGAATGCTCGTCTTTTCCCCCTATCTCTTAGTTGCAGCTTCACTGCCTATCTCAAGCTTACCAAAGGCTGCTCATACAGTCCGGAACCTCAATGCGCCAGATAGCCACGAAGATTTATCAAAACGCATGCCAGCTGAACCTGGCAAGGAGGCAGCGGCTGGTGGAAAGGCCGGGGCCGGTGGCGAAGGTGAACTGAAAGAAAATGATAAGGAAATCGAGGGGTCGCTCAACGTCCCAGTCCGCCTCGGAGGCGCAAGTGTCAAACAAGATGTGGTATTCCCACCAGGGGTTAGTCGGCTCTTTTTAAGAACCACAGGACGAGTGCGGAAGTTACTGACGTAATTATAGAAAAATGGTCGCTTCGAAGTCGAATTTCAAAACCCAATCGGCGGTACTCTAACGGTGACTGAGAACAGGGCACCGGCAGCCCCTCCAGCAGGTTTCACAGCAGTTGAGCCGGTATCCTACAAAGTAAACCTAGCGGAAGGAGCTCAGGGAATGGCATTGTCCAAGATTGACTATATCTTGAACACCGGCAGCGGGCTTTTTCTAAGATTGAAGTTGGGAGGGATATGACTGCTAACTTTGGCGCAGACACTTTGGACATCAGCAAAGGACAAATCGGTCGCCTATTCCCCGAGGCCAATGCGTTTATAATTGATCCCGCTCTCGGAGAGCTCGAATTCGAGGCCGAGGAGAACGAACTCACACTCAACGTGGCAAACATGAACGGCGAATTCGCTGTGTTCCTGCCACAATAGGATTGCGGGCGCTGTTGACAGAGAATTGAAGAGGATTCAAATTCAATGTGACATGGTTAACGTCTCGTATTTGTTTATGTTCAAATCAGTTTGACTGCATAAGCATCAAGAGTGATAACTACACATGTCACGGTTCATAAGCCTTAGAGCTCATGGTACGTGTCTCGAAAGAGCGGTTTGATGGTCAATATTACATTAGCTATCGGAATGGATATAATCTTAAGATACCACAGAATAAAGAAATCTTCCATCTTTGAGGGATGGCCACGCGTCGTTTGGGGCACCCGAGTGGTAAAAGCCCTCGCTTATCACTCGCGAAAGGTCTTCAGTTGCAGTTTTGGTTGACGCGATCGTCAAGCTGACCACGAACCGCACCGGGGACAGCCAAGCTGGAGTGTACGTCGGTGAAGAAATCGGAGGGGTTCTCCTCGATCTGGCGCACAGCAAATCCCGCCCCGTTATCCGTCTGAGTGCCCGTGGCATTGACGCCGGTGCGAAAGGGACCGGACAGGCACCCAGCGCTGCGGCGAACGTTGGCAGCACCTTCGACGGGTTGAGGGTTGGGAAACGCAATGCTGCAACAAAGAATTAGTCGACGGGGGGGTTTTTCTTAATCTGAGTCGTTCCAACTTACCGCGGAGGGCCGGCGCGACCCCTCTGACCCTGGTGAATGTGCGTAGCCGTGAGGGCGGGCGATTGGTACTCGCCCTGGAAGTTGACGAGGGTGATGTTGTAGCAGATGACATCCTCGGCCGAGTTCACGCCGTAGTTGAAGTAGCCGATGGCGCCGGCCAGACCTCCGGTAGAGTTGTTGTTATTGTCGACGACTTGGTCAGGGGTGGCGACGACATGGTATGTCGAGGTGAAGTGAAACGGGCCAGAGGCGCCCCATGCCTGCGTGTTGCCAGAACCCTTCTTATGCCATCCGATGATGTGGGTAACGTCGTCAATGATCCTGATGGGGGTGGCGGCTGCGGCCGCGGCGAGCACAACTGGGACAAGGGAGAACTTCATGGTGATGATTTGGGATGGAAGAGAGGGAGATATTGGGATCAATGTGCGATTTATAATTATGATTCAAGTCAAAAAGGTGCGGAAGCTGGTTTGCTGCTGGATATCATTCATTTAGGTTTGCGCGACTCTTCCTTTTTGTACTCCTAAGCTGAGCAGGAAGACGAATTGCACGCTGCCCAGCTTTTCGAATGCTCTCATTTCCGTGTCATTCCTCACGGTTCGTGATTTGGGCTCTCCTCGACGGCCAGATGATGTGTTCAGTGAGCCAAGCGTCTCCGGTATGGGTCGCTTCCCCCCCCCAAAGACCGACAGCGCCAGCGCTGTGCACCGAAAAACACCTGTGATGAATGGGCCAAGGGCGTAGCCATTGATACCGTCTGCTTGGAAGTCTTACCGGAGAAAGCTCGAGGTCCCTTGGCAACATTACAGCCCCGTTCCGGAGGGAGCCGTGCCTTGCGATTTTAGGACGCGTACTAATAACGCCGCCGATCACTTTGTATCTAGCAGCGGAAGCGGCTTGCCCCGGGCGAAATTGACAGCCAATTTCACTATCAAAGTTCTAGTGGTAGCCCCAATATTGTTCAAGCTCCTTGGCGATGGCTTGGCTTTCCTCCCAACGGTAGTGTTGAAAAAAAAAGGAAGAAGAAATGCCGAAGTGGTGGTCCTGTTATCGGTGACGTAGGAAATCTCCTTCGACGAGGTGAAAGGTAATGTGAAGTCACTCGTGCTTAGGTGAAGATCGTGACTTGTTTCGATCAGGTTGGGATGCAGTGTCCTGCGATAGTTTCTCTTGGACTACTGGGCAGCCACCGGGACACTCTTCTCCCGATATGTTGCTCGCACTAGGAGAACAAAATTGCCCTCCTTCGGGAGGTATATGTTATTTTAAGTGTATATTTTGGAAACTTCATATATTAACCTGGCTTCCTTTGCAGCTCGGCACCACCACCCTTATCTCCTTATTACTAATAAGGCTGCCTGCTAGCCTTATTCTATATATTAATAACACCCTGAACCTTTATAAAGTATTTATAGTAGATTGCTATATTCTAGAAAAGCCTTAAATAAGTATAGTTTCTATATACTCTTTGCTTTACCTTATAGTAGATCTTATAAAATACTTTTTTTAATATATTAAGACCTTAACTATTTTTAAAGCTGCTATAGTTAGTATTTATATAGTAAAATTATAGAAGGTAGATTATAAGGTATACTTAGACTATTAGTTTATATAATAGGTTCTAGACTTAGCTTAGAAATATGCTAACTTGCTCCTTATAAGTAAGAGTAGTTACTTCTAGATTAATTTGCTTACTAGATTTAATATCTATAGCTTTTATAATAATACCTTAAATATATAAGGCGCCTTTTATCTTAATAGGAATTACTAGAGTTTTGCTAAGTCTAAGTTAGTTTATAGTATATTACTACTAGACTAACTTTATTATTATATATCTTATATTAACTTCTAAGGTTCTTAGAACCTATATGCTATAAGGCTATTTAGGTTAATAATACTTTTTTGTAAATATAGAAGCATAGAAGGTAGTAGTAGCTTTCCAGGTATTATTTAAAATATGTTATGCATAGTAGAGCATATAATATGGGTTAAATTTGTGTGAGAAAGTGTAATTACCCAAGTGGGTGGCAAAAGGCACTAGAAGAACAAAATTGCGCAAGTGTCTCTGGGCATTCGCGAGTGAAATTTGGCCAGAATGATTGGTAAGAACGGGTCTTGGCGGAAAAGCAAACACAACATTGAGGTGAGACTTGTCTAGGATCGCCTGGGGCAGTTGACACGCCACCAGGAATACCAGGAATGAACGACCATTATCCGCTCACATCGGATACCTTTGAGGCACTACAATTGTAACTTGAACAGTGCCGGATCTTCTTTGGAATTATCGGCCCGTCGTATTGAACTCTGTTGCGAAGATATGCGCCTTGCTTGGCAGTATGCAGGTAAAACAACGGACGAAATGGCTGGAGATGATGGATGTGCTTTACGAGATATGCAGTCAAATGATGCTTCCCCATCATATGGTAATTAATTTCATGCAATGAATTCCATCTGTCTGTGTCCGCGGTTGTTTCTTTTCGGTTCATAGAGCAGAATCGAAGGACATTCAAATATCGCCCTTTTGACTACGGTCTACCGCCACGGTTTCCACCAAATCCAGTTGGTGCCAGGCGTTCCGTTCAAAAACGTCAAGCACTGAGATGTGAAGCGGAGTCAACTGTTTGAGATTTTTAAAGCTTTTGTTCCAGAAAGCTGAACATTATAAACTCCTCTCTTAGCTAACGTTAGGCTTGCTAACTACCCACGGGTACCTATATAGATAGTACCCAAAACTACCTATAGGTAGTTTAGGCCTACCCAAACTACCTATAGGTAGTACCCACTTTAACTATCTATAGGTAGTTAAGCCTATAGGTAGTACTACTTATAGGTTAATATTATATAGTACTACCTATAGAAAAATATATATAATAAATAGGTTTTAGTAAATATAAAGATTTAGGCTTATAAGTAAGATTACTATAAATAATTACTATAACTATATTAGAATACTTATAGTATTATAAGGTATTAACTTAAGAAATTTAACTTTACTTAAAGTAGAAGTAGAAGTAATAGATATTTATTTACTATTAGATAAAGAGCTTATAACTATTAGTATAGTAGTTTTTCTCTGCTTCTATTATATTAACTTAGAAGAGTAGCTTATAGATAAGTAAGGTATTTATTAGAATATAGGAGATATAGATAAGTAGCTTAGTTAGAATAATTAGCTTAAAAATCTTAGCTACTAAGTACTAGATAAAAGGAGTAATAGCTTATCTCTAGAGCTTTCTATAATATTCTTATCTTTAGAAATAGCTTAAATACTAGCTATATTATTACTATCTTCCTTAATAATAATAGAGAGGTTTAATATATTATTAAAGATTATAAAATACTTCTTAATATTATCCTTCTCTAAAAGAGAAAAGTAATTAAAAGCCTCTTTAATAATATACTACTACTCCTTAAAGATATTAGTAATATTAATATTATTAGAGATCTCTTTAAGTATTATCTAAGAGAGCTAAGCTTTATTATATTAATTAATCTTAATAGTAAGAGTATTAAAGATAATATTAGCTAAGAGGTTAAAGTGAGAGTAATAGTAGATATAGTAAGTAAAGCTAAATAAGTATTTAAGAGAGATAGATATTAGTTAAATAGATAAGAAGTCTTAAGCTATTTAATAAATACTATAAAATCTTAGATTACTATTTTCTAAGCAAATCTAAAATTACTATATAGTTTCTATAAAATATATAACTAGTTATATTAGCTATAAAACTAATATATTATTAATATTATATACTAGTATTAAAAAGTTATTATAAATATTTTAAGCTTTTTAAGATATTAATAGCTTTCCTTATAACTAGTTAGTATAATTAATTACTATATTAAATTACTATAAATATCTTTTTCTTTAAACTATATAATAGTAAACTATATAATATATACTATAATCTCTAAGTTATAGCTTAGTTACTAGTACTATAGCACTCTATATCTTTATAGTATTACTTAGTATAAACCTTAATAAAGTCTTATTATACTTAAGTTTAGAGTATAGTAAAAGAGGATAAATCCTTAAAAAAGTTTATAAAGTGGAATTATATATTATATATACTTATAATTAAGGTTCCAGATTTAGAAGTAAGTAATATAATAATACTATATACCTTAAAAGACTTCTTATTAATAAGCTTCTTAATATACTTATATAGCTTATTTTATCTATTCTTAGTAGCTATTTAAAGAACTATTATCTAGATATAATCTTTATATAATACTTTTTCTTTTAGTATAGTAGTATAAAGATCTAAGTAGACTATTATAAGTTATAATAAAGTAAAGGTATAGCTAGAAGTAAGGTTATTTAACTAGCTAAAAAGGTTAGTAAAAAGCAAAAAGGGGCTAGTAATATTAAGTAGAATATTAAGAGCTTTCTAATTAGCCTTAGTAAAAGTAAACTAGATACAAAGAGAGTGCTTTTTAATCTAAGCTAAAATTATTATTTTAAGCTCTCTTATATAAATATATATAAGTATAGTAGAGTTCTATCTTATCTTAATATTATAAAGTAGGTATAATAGTTACTGATTTTTCCAGGTAGATTTCTAGAAGTTAAGAAACTCTTATATCTTCTTACTAGATAGCTTTAGGAAAATAGCTAGAAACTAAATCTAGATAACTATTAGTATATAGATAATTTCTAAATATTTATACTTACTTTTTAAATAATATCTCTAAATAGACTAAAAGATATATTATCTCTAGTATCTAGATCTTAGCTATCTAAGCTAAATAGGTTATTATCCTCAAAGTTCTCTTTATCTTTTAAATAAGTAGTTAATAGCTAAGACTCTATAGATATATCTATTATAGGGATCTAAAAAGCCTTAAAAATAGCTATAGGAATAATCGCCCATATTACCTAGTAGGTTAGATCCCAGCCTCTACTAGGATTCACAGCCTAGTGCTAGAATAACTATAATCTAGTTAGGTAAGCAGTTATATAACCTCTAATATTATATAACCTGCCTCTATTAACTGCCTATATTATTCCTTTATACTAGCTACTTTCTAGATATCTCTCTTCTTAATATATATATCTTAAACTAATATTATACTCTACCTAATCTCTCTCTTTACTATATTAGTATTTTAGGAAACTAATACTAATTAGTAGTTAACTTTACTATTATACCACCTATAATTATAATAAATAACCTTATTATTATATTATTTATAACTATAAATTAGCAAGATTATATAAATAACTAAAGAGATATTTTCCTTATCTTAATAATCCTATCTCTTAGGTTTTAAATATTAGCTAATAGAGACTTTAAATTTAGTAGCTAAGTATATAGCCTCTACTTCTATCTTCTAAACCTCTATTTAATAATTATTCTCTACTTAGATAGTTCTAGGCCTCCTCTTATTTAGATTATTATGCTAATAGAGAGACTAGCTTTAACTACTAAGTGTTTAGCCTCTATAGTTAATCTGTAATCTCTAAAGTTATTATTAATATTATAGGTAAAGTTTTAGATTTCTCACTATTATTAATAACTATAAACCACTCTATAATAACTTTACCCTTACTACTATAATTAATAATTATAATCTTTTATTATATAGTAAAACTATATACTTTTCCCCTTATATCTACTCTCTTTTAGCCCCTTTTACCTCTTATAGCTCTACTAAACCTCTATTCTTTCCACTCTATAATACTACTAATAATTTTAGCTTTACTAAAACTCTACCCCTCTAACTATACTATATTACTAATAATTTTACCCTTTTAAAGCCTCTAAAGCTTCTAAAAACTCTCCTCTCCCTCTATTTAATCTTAGAATTATAAGTTTTGCTAATTTTAACCCTCTATAAATCTTTTTAGTGAATTTAGTATATTTTAATATATTTTAATATATTTAGTACCTATTTATACTACTTACTAATCTTATTACCTTCTCCTCTTTTTTTTTTCTCTCTTATTACTAAAACTCTTTACTTTAACCTCTTATTTATAGTAATAATAGTAATAATCTATTAATTAGTAGTAAGCTCTAACTATCTGCTATAGAAGAGTAGTAATAAGCTCTTAATAACCTATTAATATATCTTACTATAATCCTTTTACTAAAGTTATAATTATAATAAAACTATATTAATTATATAACTTTATAGCTTTATTCTATCTATTTTAAGATATTTAGAATATTATAGCCTCACTTTTAGTAGTAACTACTTAATTTAGTTTATTTATAACTATCTAAGCTAAACTCTCTAATTTTAAGCTGCTAATTCTACCTATTATTTACTTTTATCTTATTTCTCTCTACTTTTCCTCTCTTACTTTAAATAACTTTTTACTCTTACTATAACTCTCTCTTCTTTATATCTTAATAACTTCTCTTCTATATTTACTATTTTTAAGATATTTTAGTCTCTCTACTTAAACCTTATATTAATTATATCTAAGTTATAATAAGTAGTAAAAAGGCTTCTAGCTAGTAGTTACTCTACTAATAGTAAAAATCTAGCAGATCTATCTTAATTAGCCTTATAGCTAGTAATATCTATTTTTCTAGAGTAAAAAGATATATACTAAGTTTTTATTAAAAACTGCCTAAATTAGTTAATAATATTATTTTAACTCTAAATTTTCCTCCTTTTTCTTATATTTCTCTTATCTTAACTAGATAACCTAAAAATCCCCTTATAAAGGTTAAAAATAAGTATATATAAGAAAAAGAGATAATTCCCTTATTAGGGTATTCCCTCTAAGAGTTAATAAGATTAAGAGATATACTAATAAACCCCTTCTATATCTAATAACTTCTCCTCTCTCTAATAAACCCCTTCTAAGTTTATTTCCTTTTTAGAAAGCTCTTTTTAGAAAGTAAGTACTAAATATTTCCTTTTTAGAAAGTTCTCTTATAAAAAAAGCTTAAACTAGAAAGCTCTATCTAAGAAAAGGAAATACTAGATTTATAAAAGAGTATAGATAAATATAAATTACTTAATAAATAGATTAACACTTAAAGCTATAACTTAGAGAAGGTACTTATATTTAAAGTATAATTATAAGTCTAATACTTAAACTCTTTTACTCTTTAAAGAGTATAGGTAAATATAAGTTATCTAATATATAGATTAATACTTAAAGCTATAGTTTAGGAAAGGTACTTATATATAAGATACTAATATAAGTTTATTACTTAAATTCTTTTATAGGTAATTACTATTTCTTCTTCTTACTATATCTAAAAATATCTCCTCTATTTCTCCTATCTAATCTTAGTATTACTCTATTATCTCTATCTCTTATAATTTTAAAGCTATTATTAACTCTAATATATATAGCAAAATTAGAGACTTTAATACTAAAAAGACTAACCTAGTAAAGATTATAAGCTATATTACCTACTATATTATAAAGTATACTAAGTAAAGTATTTATAGCTTATAACTATAAGCCTATTTTAAGAATAACTTCTAGGATATTATTAAAATCTTTAACTATATAAACTTATCTACTACTAAGACTCTCTATAAAGCTCTTATTACTAATAGAGTATTTATTACTATTAACTTTAACTAGATAAAGGATAACCTTACTAATATTATTAAATAATTATCTTACTACTTCTAGACTAATAATAACTTTACTAAAGTTAAGTTATAATACTCCTTATTTATTAAAGAGTATATCTAAAACCTTAAATTTTTTACTAAAATTACTAAAGATATTAATAACTCTGTTTTAACTCTAATTACTTCTATATAGCTACTAAAAGCCTTAATAGTATCTGTTTCTCCTACCTATTAGAGCTTTATTAATAACTCTAAACCTACTAAACTCTTATATAGACTTATTCTAGTTCTAAACTCTAATCCCTTTTAGAGTATTTAAAATACCTCTTAAGCCTATTTTAAGTAAAATTAGAACCTCCCTTTATATACTTAAATAATACTATCTAAGAAAGAACCTTTCTT
Organism: Colletotrichum neosansevieriae; assembly: GCA_036785495.1. NCBI lineage: Eukaryota > Fungi > Ascomycota > Sordariomycetes > Glomerellales > Glomerellaceae > Colletotrichum > Colletotrichum neosansevieriae. Next base: position 7,285 of record JAVHLV010000170.1, on the reverse strand, counting down.
ATACTAACTTTTAGATCTTATAAAGTTTTATAATAATAAAGATCTTAAATATAGTAGTAGTAAGATAGATATTTTAGAGTTTAAATTACTTATTTTTAAAAACTATTATACTAAAGCTAGTATTTCCCTATAATACTATACTAAGGCTTTCTCTCTAATATTAAAGGGTAATACCTAGTAGTACTACTTCTACTATATTATAAACTAGATCTTCTAACCTCTATATACTAAGATTATTAAATAATTAAAGGATTACTTTAAAACTAAAGAGTTTTATATTACTAATAAGAAACTATAGGATAATACTATATTACCTAACCTTATATATAAGAATCCTAGAAAATCTATTACTAAAAACCTTAAAATCCTGTTTAATATCCTTTTTACTATTAAATCTATACTTAGTAGAAAGTATAATACTAGTAATACCCTTTTATAATATAAGATCTATAATACCTACTAGGAAGTTTATAAGTATAAACTAGCTCTCTATAAACGCTCTATAAGCCTTTAAGACCTATATAATACCCTCTATTTATCTATTAGTATTACTTTCTGCTTTAATAAAAGCCTTACTACTTAATTTATAGCCTCTAAAAACCCTAATAAGTTTAATATAATATATATAGATTAATATTTCTAGAATAGTAACTAATAGTATAATTTCCACTAAAATTACTCTAATTATAGTAAATTTCACTAAAACTAGCTAAACTAATAAAAACCTCCTCTATATTATCAGTTAATATATAATAACTACTAAAATAGCTCTAGATACTGCTAGATTTATTATAAGCCTAATTATTATTTATAGAAGCACTTAGCTAATAAATATATCTAAGAGTTTAATAAGTTTAAGTCTAAATACTCTTAAAACCTAACTAAGAATAACTTTAATACCTTTCTGCTTAATTTTAAAGGTAATAATAATAATTAAGACCTACCTATTACTAATTTAGATACTAATAGTAATACTAAGTAGTATTTATAGGATTACTACTAAGATATTAAATCTTAGTCTAGTTTACTCTATAAATTTACTACTTATATTACTAATACTATATTTATAGTTAATAGTAATAAGTTAACTAATTTGCTGCTAAACTAGGCTGCCTTCTATATAGTTATAGGTTTTAATTCTATTACTAATCCTATACCCCTTTTACCCCTAATATAGCTTATTTTACCTAGAATCTCTACCTCTATATAGCTATTTACACTTAATAGCAGATATTTTAAGGAAGTTTTCTAGGATATTATATTAGATTTAGGTGCTATTAAAGTCTCTATTACTAGCTAATAATAAGTTACTGCTTTATAGTATTCTTACCCCTTAATTAAGATAAATAAAGCTAATACTAGCTAAGTAAGAGTATATTTTAGTAATAAACCTTATAAGAACTTATTTAATACTATTATAGTTAATACTATATTTAGTTAAATAGTGTTTTATATTATACCCTCTAATATCTCTTTTCTCCTCTACTTAAATAATATAAATTATTTAGATATCTATTTTAATAACCTCTATAATTGTTTATTATAGAGCAAAACTATTACCCCTATTATTAATAAATAGGATTATATCTAGCTTCTTCTTAATAATAAGAAGATTTTTATTTAAGCTAGCTATCTAATAGATACTAAACTTTAACACCTCTACTACTAATTTAGCTACTCTTCTATTACTAAGTTAGCTACTCTTCTCTATTATACTAGTTATCCTATTTAAACTATAGTAATTAAGTAGTTAACTAAGATCTGCTAATACTACTAATTAAATGCTAGAGCGCTCTAATACTTTAAATTCTCACTAAAAGATAATTATAACTTTAATTATAAGATTATCTATAATATTATATACTTTAAGAGTAAAGTAACCCTATATATTATTAATACTATTACTAGCTTTAATACTACTTACTTTTTATCTAATCTCTTAGTAAAAACTACCTAAAAAACCCTCTATCTTTACTAGATTTATATTTACTAAAAACTACCTAATTATATTATTATAAATACTAGTTTAAACTTTACTACTAAATTTTTAAAAATAATACTAAATTTATAGCTATTATAGTTAAAGTTATACCTATTAAAGCTTACTATTATATTAGTAAGACTAAATAATACTATAAACCTCTTAGATATATCTATACTATTATTTAGTAGGAAGTTCCCTATATTAAGCCTAATCTTACCCTTTAAATAGTAGTTAAAGCTATTAATAATACTGCTAGCTCTAATAGCTTTATTCCTACTCTCCTTATTTTTAGCACTTATCTATATATTAGTAATAATCTAATACTCTTACTAGATATTATAGCTAGAGTTAAAGCAATCTATACTATTATAGATAATTTATATAAAGAGACTACTAAATATAAAATCACTAACACTTTAGATATCTATAATAGTCTAAATATAAATAAAGTTACCTACCTCTTACTATAATTATTAGTATAAGTTTACTATAAAAAAGATAAATAGTAGGGTTTCTATTATTTAATTGCTATTTTAGGTAAAATAGTTACTATTTAGCTCCTTTATAGCTTCTAAGACTTCTCCTCTACTACTATTAGACTCTTTTATAGTAACTCTAATAATTCTAGTAACTCTAACCTCACTAATACTAACTCTAAACTAGTAGCTACTTCTCCTATAAGTACTCCTCTAACCCCTCTTCTACTTTAATATAGAGAATAACTCTAAAAAAATCCTACTATTACTAACCTCTTTTATATTTTTAAGTAAGAAGTTAATAATCTATTAATCTTTTTATTAGTAAAAGAGAAAGCAGATTAGAAACTCTACCTTACCCTATATAAGTCTAGTAAACTTACTACTAATAGCTCTCCTTTTTAGAAATCCTATAAAAAGGAGATTAATACTCTCTTTAAATATAAAGTCTTTAAATTTAAGATCTATAATTTATCTAAGTAATATAGATACCTTTTTTAATTCTATATAGTTAATAAGATTAAAAATAAGACTACTACTCTATTTAAGAAGTTCCACTTTATTATTTATAGTATAAATAATACTAATAAGTATAATATTTTAATCTAATTACTAATAATCTAATACTATAATATTTAACTTCTATTAGCTATTATACTATCTCTTAGCTCTAATTATTTAATTTAGATTAGAGATATTATCTAAATATATATTTAGTTATAAACTACTCTTATATAAGATATTTATACCTACCTATTTAACTAAATCTATAATTTCTACTCTCCTAGTATTATTATAAAGATTATTAAACCCTTATATAGTATTACTAAAGCTAGCACTTATTAGTAGGCTACTTATAATACCTATTATTATAATAAGTTATAGATAACTAGTTCTACTTTTAACTCTTACTTCCTTATTACTAATAATACTAGCCTGCACTTTGCTATTATTAGTATATAAACAGATAATACTATTAGACTTTTAACTGTTTCTTTTTAAACTCTTAAAGAAGAAGAGCTCTAAAAGGCTAAATTTATAGCTAAAGATAAGGAGAAACTCACTACTACTACCCCTATTACCTTTAATAGTAGAATAATCTCCCTATTACCTACTAGAGTAATTATCCTATACTAGAAGGGTTAAGGTACTAAGATTAACCTAGTATAGAAGGCTTAAAATATTATAAAGATACTAGCAAAGTAATAGTATATTAAATAATATACTAGAGGGGCTTATATAGCTTTAATTTGCTAACTAGAGGCTTATTTTAACCTATTAACTGCTATCTAATACTAAGATCCTACTAATAAGGATATTATAATCCTTAATAAGTGCCTCTAGTAGCTAAAAGATAACCTTAATTGCAGCCTAACCTTTATTATACTATTACTACCTATTACTAAATTATTTATATTTATAGATAGATTATTTGCTAATAACTAGGACCTTATATTATAGTTAGACTATATTATTATACTAGCTAATAAAATAATAAATAATACTACTTTTATAATTTATAGTAATATTATCTATTATAGCTTTATAAAGTATAAATAGGTTACTTATAGTATATTAGTCTCAGAGATCTATGCTATAGTTACTAGCACTGATCTAGCTTTTATAATTACCTTAATATTATGCTAAGTTACTACTAAGCTAGGTATCACTAACTCTATACCTACTATAATATATATAGACTTATATTTGCTATATAAGTGCTTAGTAAAGCTAGGCACTATAAAGGAAAAACGCTTTATAATTAATATTATAGCTCTCTATTAGTTATATAAGTATTATAAGCTTTCTGAGATCTAATAGGTAAATAGTAAAGATAACCTAGCTAATACTATAATAAAGGCAAAGCCTAACAGAGCTCTATACTACCTTATTAATAATAATACCCTTATAATCTAAATAGAGGGATAGGTAATATATATAGCAGAGGGAATATTAGAATAATAGCTAATTTGAGCTATTTACGCTATTTATGCTATTTAGAGCTAGTTTTAGGCTATTTAAAAAGGATTTAAGTAATTAGCTAAACTGGCTGTTTTTTGCTTTAATTAGATATTATTAATAATATCTAACTTATTATTTAATTTATATATTTAGATAGGCCTATTAGATAAGTGCTAGTATAAAAGAAAAGACTGCTAGTATAGAAATAAATACCTATATTACCTAGTGGGTTAGATTCTAGCCTCTATTAGGATTTATAGCCTAGCACTAGAATAACTATAATCTAGTTAGGTAAGTAGTTATATAACCTCTAATATTATATAACCTGCCTCTATTAACTGCCTATATTATTCCTTTATACTAGCCACTCTCTAGATACCTCTCTTCTTAATATATATATCTTAAACTAATATTATGCCCTACCTAACCCCTCTCTTTACTATACTAGTATTTTGGGAAACTAATAATAGCTTTAATAATTAGATTAAAGATATAAGCTAAATAGCAAATATAATATATTAGCTAGACTAGAAATACTAAATCTTTTATAAGTTTCTAAGCTAAAACTTTAAGCTTAAAGGAACTTATATTATCTATTAAAATAGTCTAAAAGTTAATAATTTTATATCTTTTTTAATATATCCTCTTAAAGAGATTTAATAGAGCTCTAGCTTACTTAATTACTATATATCTATTAGTTATATTAATAGCACTAAGAAGTACTTATTATAACCTCTATTACTAATTAATAAAATAATAAAGAATACTAAGCAGAAAGTATTTTAAGCTAAAAGTATACTAGATATTAATTATAAGAGAGATATTAATAGTAGGAGGAATTAACTAAAAAGTAGTTTATTAGATCTATAAGGCTTCTTTAGCTATCTATTCTTAGAGGGTTTATTAAGATAGTAGATAGTAAAGAGAATTAAGATATAAATAAAAGTTCTTAAAAGTAAGGTTTATAATAGAATTAAGAGAAAGGTTAGTACTAATAATAAAGTAAACTAATACTTATTAGTTTAAAGTAGATATATTATAAGCCTCCTAAATCTAGATTACTATAAAAGATTACTATAAATATATTAACTAACTTATAGCTATTATACTACTACTATTATACTAAGTATATAGATATACTTTTAAGTTAAGATATTATTATATAGCACTTATACTAAAGTTCTTAATTATAAAATAAGTAAAAGATTATTAATAATATTTATAGAGTAACTTTAGCTCTTCTAAGATTAAATTATAGCTTTAGTAGAACTATATCTAATAAGGAGTTCTATAAGAGAAAGTCTAGAATAATTTTATAATTACTTTTTACTTTAATTTAGAAGCTATTAATTATAGTATATATTTTCTAAGTTAAACCTATTTAAGATATTATAGTAGAGTTTTCTAGAAGATAAGAAAAAGTTAAGTAGATTTAAGAATAAAAATAATAATTTTTAATTATAGCTATAAGCTAGTAGAAGGGAAATAAGTTATTATATAAGTTATTATAAGCTAGGTAGTATCTAATAGTTTAGAAGCTTCTAATCTAAAAGGGTTTAGCCTATAAGGGTCTAATCTAGGAAAACTTATTATTATAAATAATAGAGTAATAAAGGATACTAAAAGAGAGAAAATTTATAGATTATTATAAGATAAATATAAATAAAAGATAAAGTATAATTATATAAGTAGCTATTTTAGAGTTTCTAACTAATTTATTTACTTTATAAATTTAGTTAGATTTAAACCCCTTACCTTTTTTTTCTCTTCTATTTATATTTATCTTTTAATATTTTACTTATTAACTAGCCCTATATCTAATAGAAGCTCTCTAAAAAGAACAGAGAGCTCTTTACTACTAATTTAGAACCCCCTATTAAAGGTAGAGTATAATCTAAATAAGCCTTAAAAGTAGCTAGTTAAAGAGGTTCTAGAAACTCTATAAAAGAGTATAAGTTATATAATAATTATTATCTAAGCTAGCCTAGATATTAATAGTTCTAAAATTAAATTATTATATCTCCTATTATAAAATCTTATAATAAAGTTTACTAGAAGGATAGATACTAGTTAACTACTATAAGTAGTCTGAAAATAGCTACTAAAGATAGCTTAGAAAAAGCTAGTTTAGATTATAAAATACTAAAAAGTTTATAGATAGAGATCTAGTAGTAAATAGTATAATTATTATCTTAAGCTTTTACTAAGAAATATAGTAACTATACTTTATAAGATTTAAAAATACTAAAAGATAACTAATCTTTTAATTCTATAAAATATATTTACTAAATTAGTTTGAGAAATAACTTATAGTTTTTCTCTTAAAAACTGCTATTAGATTTAATTCTAATTATAGGCTATTAAAGTTCTTTATAAGATTAGTAAGTAATTTCTTATTAATATATTTAAAAGTAAAAGATATCTCACCTTTTTACTATAGAATTATATTAATATTAATAGATATAAATCTCTATATAATTTATACTAAGTATATAACCTTATAAAAGAAGGATATAAACTTAGTAAAGGAATTAATAAAGAAGATAGCAGTATAGAGTATTAGATTAGTTTAGTTTACTTAGATTACTTTAAATAATTACTATAATAATTACTTGCTTTCTATTTCTAATATTATTACTAAATTTAAATAGCTATACTATTTAGAGTAAAAAGTTAAGTTAATAAGTAAGCTTCTAAGTAATCTTACTAACCTATAGCTAGTTATAGGGAGTACTATTTATAAGATATTATTTAAATATCTCAAAAACCCTTTATAAATAAGACCTATAAAATATATAATAAATAATAATACTTAATAATATACTATATAATATAACACAGTATATTACAGTATTAATAATAC